>PVJH01002179.1:0-23172 GCA_004026705.1 Nesogale talazaci | reverse complement strand
CGACTACATGAAGCATTAGAAGGGCTTATTTATCTGTGCTAAAATATTTGAAAGACAGCTTCCTCGAAGAGATCTCTATCTGTACGTATTCCAAAAGTAAGATGCTTCAACAGAATATGGAAATTTTTAAATAATACCACAGAGGTAAGATTTTTGTCGAAGATAATTTTAAAATGGTTGCAGCAGTATATAGAAAACTGGCAGCAATTCAAACCAGATTCAGAAGAGGATATGATAGGAGAAACATCCTTGTTAACATCAGAAGGGTCTCTGAAAGCAGAGAATATCAAACAAGAAGGTTGACTGTGAGGATCACAATAAATTATGGATAACGTTGAGAAGAATTTAAATTCTAAAATACTTAACTTTGCCTACATATGATTTGCATACAAATATGCAAGCAGAACAAGAGAACACTATATGGTTTCCCATCAGAAAAAGCATGCATTGCGGGGTGTCCTTTCATCACACTTATTCAATCTTTATGCTGAGTACACAATCAGAGAAACTGGCTTATATGAGGAAAACATTCCAGACTTGGAGAAAGAGGCATTAGCAAGCTTTAGTATGCATGCTACACAACTCTGCATGCTAACAGGGAGGTGGATTTAAAGCACTTGCTGATGAAGTTCAAATATTAGTTTCCTGAGTCATTTATACCTCAATGTAAAGGAAAGGAAATTTCTCACAGGTGGTGCAAAAGCAACATCATGGTAAATCAAAAGGGAAAAAAAAAAACATGGAAGCTTTCAAGGATTTCATTCTACTTGGATCCAAAATGAATGCCCACAGAAGCAGTGAGCTACTGTTAGGTGCCAGGGAGTCAGGTCAAACTCATGGTAGCCTGTGTCCAACAGAACGGCACACCACCCAGCCCAGTCCGGTGCCAGCCTCACAGGTGTTGCTGGTTTGAGCCTCTTGTTGTCACCACTGTGTCAACTCAATTTGTCAAGGGTCTTCCTCTTTTGTGCTGCATCCCTGCCTTACCAAGCATAATGTCCTTCTCCAGGGACTAGCTTCTCCTGATCACATACCCAAAGCTCCTTGAGATGAAAGGGCACCATCTTTGCCTGTAAGGAAAGTTCTAGTAATATTTCTTCCAAGACAGATAATGTTTGAGTCAAGCATGCATTAGTCTTCAACGTAACATCCTTGCTTTTCAACACTTTAAAGGAGTCTTGTACAACAGATTTATAGAATCCGATGTGTGGCTGAATCTCTTGACTGTTGTAGATTCAAGAAACATGAAGTCCCTGACAACTTCAATCTTTTCTCCATTTATCATCATGGTACCTCCTGGCCCACTTATGAGAATTTAGGCTTTCCTTACATCAAGCTGTAATCCCTACTGAAAGCTGAAATTCTTTAACGTGTTAAGGCACGGTAGATAGTACTTTGTGATTCAGCAGACAGGAATATTTAACAAAACAATTGACAAAGAGGGTAGCAACAAAGATCACAATGATTATGATGATGATGCAGGACCAGACAGAGTTCTGTTCTGCTCCATGTAGAGTTCCTGTAAGCTGGAGCTGACTCAACACCACCTAACAATAACAATGACCACTCAAGTGTCTTTGTAGTTACTTATAGCCAGATTAACTCAAGCAATAAGCTCTTATCAAGTACATAACAAAAAGAAGAGTAGGAAACCAAGAGGAAAGTCAGAACCACCAAAAACTCTGCTGACACCAAATGTCTAGGGCCTAAGAGTTTGTTGTGTTCTATATGATGGGAGTATATTATAGGACCTCACAAAGTTTTGTATTTGTTTTGTTTTACTTACTTTACTTTGACTTTACTATATTCCTTGCAATAAACAGGAAATAAAAATTAGGGCATTCTTTTTAGAAAAAAAAAAACTACATAAAAGGAAGTGCAACCTTAGATCAGAAGTAAAAATTGTGGGTCACCCAAAGCAATGCTCCAACAGTTAGGTTTTCAAGATTCTGGCAATAAACAAGAGCTACTGCATGGTGTGTTTTTTTTTTCCCAAAAATATTGAAGGTTCTCGTTAACAATCCTTAGGGGTTTGCTTGTACAAAGTATGGCACATATTTGGGACAAACTTACAAGTGTATGTTAGTAGATGACAAACTTGGTATTGGAAATTTGTGACTAGCACAGTAGAACAAAAGCAGATCCGAATTTGTAAGACCATCTGTAATGTTAATTCAGGCTTAGTTTCTTCATCAGTCCCCATCTCATATCGTAGCTAAGTAAATCAAAAGGGATAATGTATCTGGAACTGCTTTGTAAATTCTAAAGCACCATACAAATGAAAGATGCTATCATTGTTGGCATCATAATAGGTATTACAGGCCTTTCTTATCTAACTACCTTCAGAACTCAGAGACGATTGCATGGGTGGGTGAGAAAAGTATAAAATTTTTATTCATTCACTTAGGCTTCATGCCACTTGAATTCTAACTCTATCTCATAATGTGATTTAGAACTGCCCCCCCCCCAAAAAAAATATAGCTATCAAGTTCAACTCTTGTATGGAGAGCAAATTGGTTCATAAAATGTAGTAGATTTCATCTCCAAATTGAAATTTTGGTCTACATCAGTAAGTCATTTGAATTTTTCTCAGTAGAATAGTTTTGGACAGCTGATGTTTTCAGGGGAAATGTAGCCATTAAGGTAATTGGAGGGGAAAAGAGAGATTCCTGGGTGGTGTCATAACCGGGGTACATTCATTGTATTAATATTTTCATCTATTTTAAAAAACTAGGTATTATGTTACCTTTGAGACTAGTGGTTCCAACAATTTAAGTTTGCATAAGAGACACCATGCCCTACATTCAAATAGTTGCATTCTTTAGGCCCAGTTAGGGGCTTGGGGATTCCACAATCATAATAAGAATCCCAAGTAATTTGATATGTACAGGGACTTGCGTCATCACTGTGGAATAGTTTTGTTAATTCCATAATACCCCCACTCCTGCATCAAGCCAAGTTCTATCACTGCCACTGAGTAAATTACAAATCATGGTGACTGTGGGTTGGAGACAGTCTCATCTCTCACCTGAGGAGGATCTCATCATTTCAAGCTCCCAGCCTTGCGGTTAGCAGCGCACTATAGAACCACTGTATCACCCAAGCTCACAAGCCAAGGTAAACCAAAAACCCAACTCACTGTCATCAAGTCAGTGATAACGCAGAGTGAGCCCACTATGGGCGTCCAAGACTATAACTGTTTACAGGAATAGAAAGCCGTCTTTCTCCAGTGGGGCTTCTGGTGGTTTTGAACTGTCTATCATGCATACCACAACCCAGTGCATAACCACGGCCCCCCAAGGGAGTCTTCATGCCACCGTCAGTAATGAAAGTAATCTTGGTGGGAACTGAGGCATGACAGTGGTCAGGGAGTACTTCTCCTCAAGGGTACAAATATCTGGCAGACCAAAAAGAAGGGCCTATCCAACTAGCTCTGATAATCAGCCAATGAATACCCTGTGATAACAATGGAAAATCCTCCTATAGCCTGCTGGAAGGCCCTCACAAGACACAGAGCACTGAATCGTGGACTTGATAATACCAATGAGCATGAAGACTGAGCAGTGCCCAACAAGGTTTTCATTCTGCTACAAATGATGTGGCCATTAGCCAGAACAAATTTTCCAGCAGCTAACAATAATTGGGTGATTTTTACCTCAGAGAAATATATATGCAGTTTTCCAGATATTTCAATATCTTAAGAGGTAATCAAAGCCTGAAACATCTGTGCTCGCATGTGTTCATAAAGTATCCTGATTTTTAATGTTAACTAAATATTTTAAATCCTATAGGAATTAAACAAACATTTGCAAACCAATCTGAGGTCAACTTGATACTGCTATTCATGATTATACATTAAAGTTTTCAAGGTCTTCATCTCAAGGACTTAGATTCACAATTAATGCTTATGGAAGCAGCAGTCAAAAAATCAAGCAATGTTTTGCATTAGGCAAATAGGCTTCACAAAACTTTTTAAAATGCTGAAGAGTAAATATGTCACTTTGAAAATTAAGGCATGACTGACCAAAGCCATGGTATCTTCAACTGTCGCATACGCATGGGAAAGTTGGACAGTAAATAGGGAAGACAGAAAATGAGTGGAAGTTATTTGAATTAGGGAGTTGGTGAAGAATAATCAAAGGACCAAGAGCAGCCAGAACAACAAACTTCTTTGTTTGTTCTGAATGTGCAGCCAGCATGCTCCTGGAAAGCAAGGAGGGAGAGACTTTTCCTTGCTTACTTTGGACATGTTAACTTGAGGAACAAGCCCCTGAAAGAGACATCCTGTTTGGTAAAGCACAGGATCATCAAAAACTAAGACCCTCAATGAGATGACTTGACCCAGTCCTACAACCATTTCCCCGGACATAGAAAGACTTGAGAAGACTGCACTGGGCTTTGCTTCATTCTGTGCACAGAGGGCTACTGCACGTCAGAACTGACGTGATAGGACCTAACGACAACAACCTAAGTTTCAGTTCCTTAAAAAAGTATACACTCTAGGCCTTGGTCATGCCATCGGCGAATGAACGAATGCTTACTAATGTATTTTTGCACATAAAAACACATGCTCTTTTTATTTTATTTTAAAGTGCCCTGCAGCTGCCCGGCATTTCCATACCTGTGCTACACTCATGCTTTGCTTTAGCATCGCAATCTTAAAAAATAGCTCATGAGAGAATGGCCCACGCGGATTTTTAAAGATGTCTAGCATTTGGGTAAAAGCACAGTCACTGTTCGGGACTATTGACCTTCTCGTGCCTGAAAAGCAGAAGATCTATCCTAACACTTGAAGTAATTAAAAATGTCCACCTGCATTGTTTTCAAGGGAGGAGATTGTCCATTCGCGCCACTGAACACCACCACACACTTGTTCATGGGGGACACGTCCTTCGCTCCACAGTAACATTTTATTTTGTTCCGGGTGCTGTTGTCTACCTATCTTTCATGGTGCAGCTCATTGCATTTTTAAAAGATGTTTTTTCCAGGAGCTAATTGAGCTTTATCTATGTGAGTGAGCTAGAATCTGTCACTGACAGCCTGCAGAAGGCCATTTCTTCAATTGCTTGAAAGAACTAAAGAGTCAGACATGACAAACTGCAGCTCAGAATACCTGGCAGCAAGCCCATTAGTGCTGCTGCGCCAAGATGCACTAATAAATTACTTAGAGAACACAGCCCCACTTTATTTCCGTCATGAAACTCACCATCCTAAAACCTAAGGAAAATATTTAATTTTTTTTCATAGTTTGTCAGGGCCTTTTCGAAAGACAATGCCTTATTTATTTATTTATTTATTTATTGGCAAAACATAATTGCTGCCAAGCTCTCTCTCGTCTACAAAAACAGCTTTTGGGGGGTGATTTCTTGAGAAACAAACTCTAGACTTCCTTTACTCCTCTTACTCTCTGGCAAGAAACAAGTGTTTCAACAAGTGTAACAAAAAGGGACACCCCCACCCCCCGCCAAATAAAATCAAAATTGGGCATTTCTATCTATTCCCATTTTAGAAATTGTATCCTGGTGCTTCCATTTGCCTTATAACCCAAGGGACAAATGATTTTCTCCTGAGAGGTGAAGCAAGAGTATCCCATTTTACCAGAATGGTTTTACCAATCGTCAAATTAAAGGATTGCACACAAATTGTGAATGGTGCCTGTCAGCATCCTGGAGATTTCCTCCATTTAGCTTGGATCAAATTCTTCCATAGGCAAAGTAAGCCAGACAGGATCCTTGGTCTCAAATTGATGAGTTCCTCTCCAGATCATGCTCTAAGCTGACTGATTGGTCTGTCGTCTTCACAGCTCTAGTGCTCACTTCTGATGTCACAGCCCAGAATCCCCTCACCCATTCCGATGGGTATTTCTGTTTTCCTAGTTCTTGGTGCCCATCGCCCAACTGCCAGCCGCACTGTGGTAACTTGTATGTGATGGTCTGATGCTGGCAGCTGTGTAATCAGTGTTTCAGATACCCGAGGGCAGAAAAGTCACTCACATTGGTCAGGTTTCAGCAGTGCTTCCAAACTAAGACAGATGAGAAAAAGAGACCTCCTTCCAAAAATTCCTCACTGCTGTCAAGGAATAGATATACATATATTCATATTTTGAACTGCTGACCTTGTGTTTATTAGCCCGATTGCAAACTCATGATGCCCCCAGTGTTTCTTCCTTCCAAAAACTAGCTAATCAAACCTAGGGACCACAACAGAGTGTTGTCCAACTTGCTTGTTTTGGACAGGTTATTAGAAGGGATCGATTGAGGGAGGAGAGCCTCGTGTTCTGTAAAGTGGACGCCTGGTGAGGACTAGAGAAGCCCTAGCTGAGATGAGTGGCACCATAGCAGTAGTGGTTGCTTTGAACGTTCCAGCTGTTAGGAGGATTACAAGGGACCAGGCAACATTGTGTTCTGTCTCGCATAAATCGTCCCCCCGATTGGAGCCAGCTCAATGCGAGTTCTCCATGTAATTACCTGTCATCTGACTACCTCTCCATCTACATATTTACCCACCTGTTGATATATTTATCCATCCATCCAGCCCTCCATTCAGCGATCCATCTGTTTGTTGATAAAGCCATAACCACAACCAAACAACTGGAGCCAGTGGAACAGAACTCTCAGTTTGCTATCCTAAGTGAAGCAGAACGCTTTTGAAGAACAACTTCATCAGTGACACTGAAACAGGGATGATATAACTCCTCGAATGAAAAATAAATTGCAAGTGCCAGATGAGGCTCTGGCAGCATGGCAAATGATTTGCAATTAATGTCTAACTTCAGGCTGATGGTTCAGACTCACCCCGTAGCATCACGGAGCAAAGACCTAAAAATTGGCTTCCATTAAGAGTACAGCTAAGAAACCCCTCGGAAGCAATTCAACTCTATGACAGCTGGGTTCTCCATGAGCTGGAACTGACCTTCTTTCAAATGCAATGGCTATTCAATTGTTGTTAGTATCATTCATTCTTGGATATGGCAAGATATGAATTACAAAACAATCAACAGCAATTATTTAAGTACACTGACTCAGTTTGTAGATCCAAAATGGAAATATGGATTTTCACAAAGTCTGAAGTCCAATCTAAACAAATCCTTCCAAGCACTGGAAGCCACCTAAGGGTAAGTGCGTAGGTTCTTAAAATATCTTTGGCACAGATGAAAATATTCACTTGATGATAAGACCTGTGACAATTTCCAAAGCAACTTCAGTACCATTATTTGCCCACATGCTGTAAATATCAGCAAGCTGACTGTGATGGGTGGGCTCTCAGAGGACATACACAGAAAACTCAGTTTAAGCATCTTCTTTGGCTCATTCATCACTAATGAAAACACCCAGGCACACAAAGCAATATTACCCCACTAGTCATTCATTTGGTATAGTTCTCCAAGGAAATCACCTTGACAACGAAGGGAGCAGCTGTTCAGCTGCCAGCCTGAATCACAGGGACTGGAGGGGAAGATGCTGCAGTAGTTTCTGAGCTCACCCACTTATCCCCTGGAGCCACAGGATTGGGGAACACAGCCCAGGATGAGGCCACACTGGTGCCATATTAGCAAGACCAGTATCCATGCCCTACATTGCTCAGGGTTGAGGTTGGGATAGAAAAGAGAAGGAAATAAGGACACGTAATTCTAGCAGTCATACTTTTCAACAGACTCAAAGTTCAGAAAATGTGCCCTTGATCATTTATTTCAATCATGTACGAGCCTTTTCAGATTACTTTGGCAAAAGCTTTGAGACAGCACACCAGCCTATTCTGTAGGCAAGCTTACTTCAATACATTTCCAATAAAAATAGAGACCTTGACGCTTTGGCACATGAACCAACTTTTTCTACCCTTGGATGTCCCTCCCTGGACCTGGAGAACACCCATCGTGTTCCTACGTTGGGGTGTGTGTGTGTGTGTGTGTGTGTGTGTGTGTGTGTTTTACAAAGAATGCAATCAGGCCAGGGAATCAATGTGGTCATCATTTCTCGAGTAAACCTGTGTTACTAGTTTCTCCTAAATGACTGCCTTTATCTAGACCAGCAGTTCTCAATCTGTGGGTGTGAACCCTTTGGGGGGGGAGGGGAGGAGCCTAACCACCCTTTCACAGGAGTCACCCAGTTCAAAGGAGCAGTAAAATTACAGTTATGGGGTAGCAACAAAAATAATTTTATGGTGGGGTCACCACAATATGGGATTGTGGCATTAAGAAGTTTGAGAATCACTGATCTAGACTATGCTTCCCAACGTGGGCAATACTACACTCATGGGGGGCTTGAAAAGGACTCAAGGAACTGCAAAAGCAGATCTTTTATCTGGAATTATGGGCTATATAGCACAAATATTTTTCATTGCTAGCCAGGTGATTTTGTTTGTTTGTTTTCTGAAAAGAGCACAGTAGGCCAAATAATTGGGGGAACCAATGCAGTAGGGGCCCACAGCTCTGATCTTCCCAGCTGCTTCCGGCTGCCCTTCAGTAAACAAATTGCTGACTATGTTCTTTGTATCAGACACATGCTGGGCATTGAGAATAAACAATAAATTATTTTTTCAAAATAAATCAGCCCATGTATGCTGGCAGAGTTGAAATATGCTGGATATCTCATGGGGGAGGCTTTAAAACAGACAGGAGAGTCATGCTGCCTTTAGGGTGCACACGGGATGGAGAAGAGAGGACCCAGGAACAGCCATGGAGAAGCTGCCCTATTGTTTGCAGCTATTTCTATCCTTCCTTTCACTTTAGTTAACCTCAATTCACGTTTTAGTCTCTTTCCAAGGACTGATTTGGGGCAAAATAAATTATTGTGTACTACAGCATTCTCAGGAGAAGATTCTCTCTCATACAGGAGTCTGGAGAACTCCAACCCACCATGCTTCCATGGTTTTCTCCAGCTCATCACCTCATGGTTCTCTAGCAACTGCAAAGCCTTTGCCAAGCTCTGTGCTTCTAGTGTCTCTCTCCTCTTAGCTGTTGTTGGCTCACTTGGGAAATCAAATAACTTAGGCTATTCTCATAAAATTAGTTAAAATGGGATGTGAACACTGCCAGAACCCTTTGATAAGAAGCCACTGCTTATGTTGTGGGGAACTTACCCAGGAATGCTTGCTCCCACGGTGTTGAGCTTGAACTTTAGCCTCTCAGACTAATGGATGAACTGTCAATCTGTTGGGTGTGCAATTCTTATCATGTCATTTCCTCCGAAGGACCGCAATGTTAATGACTTCATATCCACATTGACTGTTTAATATGGTTTAATATCCAAAGTGAACCGCAAAGCCATTATTAGGGAGAATTTACTTTTGAATCTGATATTTACTTTCTGGATTCTTTCTGAGGACTCCAGAAATCAAGGGCATGTTGGAACTTGTTGAAGACACATTCTGTGATCTTGTGCTTCTTTAGTCTGGAAATCAATCCTTTAGTGGGTGAGTCTAGCCATCTACCCAAGATCCCAACCCCGCGTACACTTTGTTGTAATTCATTTGTGCATAACTTTTACAGAAGATAAAACATGCTATAATATTTTGAGCACGAGGAAAGAATCGGCCACATCTCAGAATATATCTCTTATAAATATGTCTACTCTATTGCCTGATCTACAATATCCTGTTTCTCTCAGTCTAATATAGTGACTGTCACAAAGGATATACACAAGAGACATTTGTTGTATAAAAGCAACTGAATGTAGCCTCTTATCTAAGCAAAGTCCCATGTGATGTTCTTCAAACATCAAGAAACTCTGCAGCATTACACAGCATCCAATATTATTTCTGTGCACTCTTTTTGTTAGTTTTGTTGTTGTTTCTTTAACTTACTGCTTTCTACTGAGATTTCTGAATTAAATAAATAAGGTAGAAGATCTTGCTCTAGCCTGACATAGCATGTTCCATTCTTTCTTTCTTTTTTAGTTTTAATGGCACATAATCCACCTAGCATGCAACAGAATTTCAAGTCTTCAGGATGCTAACCCATGTATGTGCAGTTTGAGAGTTTGGGTGTCAGATGTTTGAGTGCTTAACTCATACAGATTTTCACATAAAATAACAAATGGGAGCCCAGCCTCTTTCTTTCTGAGATACACTGCATTTTTCAATCATGTTCTATTATTTTAAACTCTAGTTCCTTGAGTTTATATGTGGATTTTTTTTGTCTGCCTTGAACCTTAAGGATAGACTGTGTATTTCGGGAACCCTTTGGAAATTTTACTCTATAGAGTTGAAACACTAAAATCAGAGACATGTAGCTTGTAATTCTGGTGCCTTCTCTTTACCTGTGACTGAACTTCTCTGAGACGTAGTTTTGTCTTCTGAAAAATAGGAATAAGGTTCACCTGGAAAGGCCAATCTGAAAATCAGTAAGAGTGTATGTTAGGGGCTTGGACCATGATGGACACTCAACAAATGGTGGCTTTTATTATTTGCTACATAGCTGGTACACCTCTAACTGTGCAAGTTTAAAAAAAGAAAGAAGAAGACAAGAAAGACACAATAGGACTACTTTTTTCATGCCTCAAAAAAATTAATCACCAAGGATCCAATTTGTATTACCAATTTTATCTCCTATAACATACCCTAAATCGGCAGTAACATCAGTTTGCGAGAACCATCCTAATTTGTCTTTTGTCCCAATGTAATTATGGATAAATTCCACTTTCATGCTCAAGTTATCTGACTTAGACAATAAGTTGTATGTTCATCCTATCCAAACAACAAATATACAGGAATAATCTTTGCTACCACCTGCTGAGTAAGCACTGGAAGCCAAGAATCTTTCAGAGCACTGAACTTGCCACAAATCATTTGATTCTCACAAAACCCTATGGACAGAGCTATTCCCTTTATCACCACTGTGCCCGAGCAGACATACATAGTGAGTAGTTGAGTCACTATTGATTTCCAGTCAGATACTGCTCTATGGACAGCCTCTTTAATGGAAATACCCAAAGCATCATCTATTCTCACACTTCTTTGAATTTATGTACAATTCATTCAAATATCCTTTCATTAAATTGAAGCAGCTTCAAGCGAATCCCTACAGTAGCACTACTGTAGCACTGAGTGAAAAAGATGAGGAAGAGGAGTTGCAATAATGGTTGGTCATACCAAAGGGGATATGTACAGCACAATCTAACTGCAACGAAAACCCACTGCTATCACACCGACTCTAACTCAGTGACCTAACTTGAGTTTTCGAGACTGCCTTTATGGGAGCAAATGACCTCATATTTCTGCTGAAGAGCATCTGGTGGGTTTAAACCACTGACCTTGCAGTTATTAACTCAATGCCTAATCCACAGAGCGCCTAGTATGGTACATATAGACCTTACTAAATCACACCCATGTCTGTTTGTTTGTCATATTAAGGTGCTTGCCTGTTCCCATGATACTGGAAGCTACACCACTTTCATTTCAAATATCATCAGTGAAGTTTCAGTGGAGCTTTCAGATTCAGTCTCAGGAGAAAGATCTGGGAATCTACCTCCAAAGCAACTCTGTCAATGTGTAGAGCCCTCTGTCAACTCAACAGGAGATGACTGGTAACCAGCTTCAGTAAAGGTTACAGGCTTGAAGACCTAGTAAAGCTGTGGCCGTCTATCATACAGGGTCCAGAAGAGTAGGAAATCAGCTAGTGGACCACAAAGAATATCATCTAGGTTGGAGGAATCTAGACTGGAAGGTGCTCAGAATGCCCGTAGTCACAACAATGGGCTCAAACCTATCAATGAACATAATCCTGAATGGCACAGTACCAGGGTCACATGAGTTTGAGTCAGTTTGACAACTCGGAGCTATATATCTGCCATATATCACCTATATGCCTGTATTTCATCTCTAGAATGGAATCAATCACAATGAGCAGATCATATAAAATCATGGTCTCACTACCACTGAGTCGATGGCAACCGCTAGGGACCCTATGGCAGGAAGTAGAACTGCCCCTATTGATTTCTAGGACGCTAACACTTTAAGGCAGTAGAAGTCTTCTCTTTCTGCCACAGAGGCACTGCTGCGTTGAACCTGCCAACCCGGCCATTAGAAGCCTATGGTATAGCCCACCATATCACCAGGACTCTTAAAGTCATGGTTAGGACATAAAAAAAGACTAACGGAAACCAAGAAATGGCAAGGTAAGACGAGGTAAGCTCTCAAAAGGGCTGCCTGTTATTATGTACCTTAATACATGAGCTGGATGTGGGGTGGGGTGGGGGTGGGGGTCACAGAGAGAAAGAAGGAGGGGAAAGAAGTATTGGCTTGGGTATCGACCGGGAGACGTACAGTCAAAGGCAGTGTGACTCGAGTCACTAAGGCGTTCACAGTGAATGGGGTGGATGGAGAGCAATTGTGGACTCGGGACAGCAATTTTTAGGAAATGGCAAAAAATGATGGTGAGGAAATGGCATAGGGAGGGGGGGTGGGCATGCCTGATATCCTGCAGCTATACCAGGGAGACTCCAACCCCACAGCTCCTCGAGGATGATTTTGCGAGGAAGAGGTCCGACCTGCCTCCATGGGTCCCAGCTTCTTTCTCTTGTATGAACTCCAACTGCGCTCCCCCACCCCACCAAGTACTTCTCTGCTGAATTCAAGGGCCACGCAGAACTCACATACAATACTCACAATTATAGTCTTTACTAGGGAAGTTAGCAGGTGATAAACCAAGAGAAAAATGCACGTAGGCTTTTTATGTATATATGTACATATGTCCACAGCAGATGTCAGCTATACACGGGACCATCTCTCTAGTCCTCATCCTTTCAGTCAGGTGGCCCTTGGCCTCTAACTTTCCTATTCAGAACAACCTTACAAAGTTCTTCTGACATTGATAAATGTTCAGAGGCCACCCAGCTCTGCAGCCAGCATACTGCCGGAAGGTACTCAGCTCTACTGCTCCGGGGGTGGGAATTTGTCTCTAAGTGTCGGTCCAGCTTCTTGGCTCTGTTTCCCCTGCTTGGTTTTGGTGCTGTGGGGTCTGAGTCTCTGCTGCTTTGGCCACATCGGGTAAGGATTCAAATCCATGGGTCCATGGTGGCCCTTCCTTCTTGATATCCATGAGGTGACTG
The DNA here is from genome assembly GCA_004026705.1 of Nesogale talazaci. Taxonomy (NCBI): domain Eukaryota; kingdom Metazoa; phylum Chordata; class Mammalia; order Afrosoricida; family Tenrecidae; genus Nesogale; species Nesogale talazaci. Next base: position 10,126 of record PVJH01002179.1, on the reverse strand, counting down.
TCCCTGCTTCTGAAATGGCCCGTTTTAGACCCAGTAAAAGGGCAAAACTGGCCGATCCTTCTCTTAGAGTTTCACCCACCTGATTCACGTGAACAGGCCCAATCATTTGGTGGGAGTTACAAGGCCTTTAATAGACAAGGCATTCCAAGTAATTTTAACTCTCCACAGTCTCAGCAGTTCCCATTTCCTTTGGGGGATAACAGAGATGCCTATCCAAAGAGCAAAGATGTTAAATTATTAACAGAAAAACTGAACCCTTTCCTGCCAAGTGAGTTCCAACTTGGAGATCTTAAAGGGCAGAGGAGAATGGCCCACTACAATGGTCACAGTGTTTCCAAGACTGCAAGTCCCCCCCACCCTAAGACACCTACACACACACACCCTCCTTGGATATAAATCTTTAGAGAAAGATTGGGGAATCTTTTTTTCTGACTAGGACCACTTGCATATTTATGAAATCATTCACTGGCCATATAAAATTATCAACTTAAAAATTAGCCTTAAAAATTGGGTCAAATATTTCACTAACTTTAATGTCATGGCTAGCAGAAGGAAGCCCAAAGAAGACTCGGTGCGTTTGAATGATGGTGCTGGCAAAGAATATTAAAGTAGTATGAGCAGCCAAAAGTACAAAAAAATCTGTTTCAGAACGAGTACTTCTTAGAGGCAAGAATGGCGAGACTTTGCCTCCTGTACTTTGGGCAGGTTGCTCAAGAGAGACCAGTCCCTTGAGGAGGTCATCACGCTTGACAAAGTAGGAGGGCAGTGAAAAGGAGGAAGAGCTTCCACCAGATGGATTCACCCATGGCTGCATTGATGGGCTCGAACATAAAAATAATTGGGAGGATAACACAAGACCAGGCAGTGTTTTGTTGGGTTGTAGAACGGGTTGCTATATGGCAGAACTAACTCAAGAACATCTGAAAGCAACACAACGACGAGGGCAGCAACGGCTTCTCCTTGGTAAAGTGTGTCATGGTAGTGAGCATTGATAATGTTGCAGATTTTAAACAGCGACGGGCCAGACATTTTCCATGCCTGCTTTAGAGAATCAGACCACCACAGATCTCTCCTGAGGCACTGATGGTTTGAACCAACAAACTTTTCATCAGCAGCTGAGTACTTACCTGCTTTGCTACCTAAGCACCTGCTGACTTATGGGGAAATAGTAAAAGTGGAATCAAGGTGAGAACAACCTGGAAATAAAGCACTCTTGAGTGTGTTCACCAGCAAGACCTGATGAAGGCTCAAATAAAAGTGTTAGTGATGAAACTGCCATCTGACCAGTTAGGTGTCATGATTTAGAAATGTGAGACACTCCTGTTTCTTGTCTCGAGTGGTTGGAACGGTGGTAGAGCACCCCACCAAGTGTCTTTGCACTGGAGGCAGCTGTGAGCAACAGAAAACCCACAATGATAGGGATTCCTGTGGCAGAAATGGCTACTTGCTTCATAGCAGCACAGTTTATTTCTTGATCCAAGTGCAAGTCTAGGTCTATGCAATATGAGATGGACACCAGGGTCAAAGGTTCCTTTGATTTTACTGATCTTTCAATACTTGAGGTCTCCACTTCTAGCTCTGTCCCTCAGAAAGGAAGAAATTGGTCAAGAAGGGAGAGTGCTTTTAATGACTATAATTTAAGAAAGCGTGCTGGTATGACAATCTCATTTGCATTTTATTAGAAAGAATGAGGAGGCGAGAGGGAAATAAAGAAAGAGTAGAAGTCATTCGAGCAAATAATTAGGAGTGTTATTACTATGGTAGAAGATGACACTGGACTCTTGGAAACCGGTAGCAATTTCTGCCACACGCAAACTGAAAACAGCACAAGGAGACCAAGTTTAGCTGAGGGAAATAAGAGTTGAAAATAAGGCAGCTCTGGGAGTGTTGGCAGTACAGTGAGTGACTCATCAGACTGCTAACTTCAAGGGCAGCAATTCTCAAACGCCAGCTGCACCTCAGGAAAAAGATGAGGCTTGCTTTTCCCCTGAGCTTGACAGCCTTGGAAATGCACCGCCAGGGCAGTTCTACTCTCAATGGCAGTGGAGGTGGAGCTGTGTTCCTTCACAGAACATGCCGTGAGAAACGCCCGGGAACCCTTTGGAAACTTACCTCTGGAGTTAAGAGAGAGATATTCAGATATAGAGAGCAAGTGTACATTTTTCCCTCCTACCTTCCGGTTTTCAGAAATAGGCCTTTGAGATTCTGAAAGTAATCTGTTTATTTCATCTTTAGAGAAGTTTGTTGGCATAACGGTAAACCCACAACAGAAATTATTACAGTATGATTGTCAAAAACATAGAGTAATTCACAGGATTTACAGGTAAGAACCTTCTCCCAAGGATTGCTCAATAGCTCTGTTACTGATGCCTATGGGCAGGCCATATTTTTTCCATGTCGGTGTTTGGAGTCATTTCCTCCTTTTTGTTCCATGGGTTTGGGGACTATAATTATTTGAAATCCCTTACAGCAACCTTTCAAAACCACAGTATCCCAGAGCTTACGCTGTGTCAGGAATGGCATTTGTTTCCTTCCATAAGTCCAAAATTATAGAATTCATTTTAAGAAGCAGAGGCCTCCATGGAGTATCTATGTCTGAAAAGGATGATGAGTTCTACCACTCCCATATACACCCTCCACAGATCCAAACACCCTCAGAACCAGCATTGATATTGGCTTCATAGTCCCAAGAGATCTCTCACTGTTTTTCTGGGAGTAAAGGATTAGAGATTCCAAAAGCAATTCCCAAAAGTCTTTCCCCAAAGGGAAACAGACCTCCAGTATAGACAAAACACACCTTTCTCAGTGACACTGGCAAACTTGAGGAGGTCTTTAGAGCAATTGGTATCGTGAAGGGTCTGAAAACCAACTGCATGAAAGAGTTGGAGGAAGCTTGAAGAGGCGCAGAATCTCAAGTTTCAAATATCAGAAAACTGACATTTACCTGAAAAAGCGGGGCCAAGGAAGCAGATGGAGCCTGAAATGAAGCAGTCTTTCTAACATTTGAAAATAAACTTCATTTTATCAAGTAAATTTTGAAGGAAAAAAAGTTCTTAGTAAAGTAGGAGAAGAGAAAAGCATCTCTGATCTAGTCAAGACTAGCTATCATAATCAACACCCTATTCAAGGGAAAAAAAACCCTAGAGGCATTCCCAGTCAAATCAGAAAGAAGACAATGATGCTTATTGTCCCCCCTGTTATCTGACATTGTTCTATAATCTCCAGAGATTGAAATACAACAATTAAATAAAATAAGGTATACAATCACTGGAAAGGAAGTGATCCCCCAAAAGTCATTTTTTTGTGGAAGATACAATTTATTTTTACTTAGCAATACAAAGCAAATCAACTCCTCAAAAAAACTCTCTAACTTATTAAGCATTTAGGAAGATAGTCAAGTACAGCAAAAAGACTTTAATACAGAATACAAGTTACCTTGTATACAAAGGGACTTCAAAAAGTTTTAAGGCAATAGAATTTAAAAGCTAATGGAATTTCTCCGTGTACTTTTTGAAGTCCCCTCATATTAATAGTAACAAATTAGGATATATATTGGTGGGGGGATCCAATTAGAAATGAATTACAAATTTAAATTACTAAAAAAATATCTAACAATTTCCTGGGGCAAGGGCATATAAACAAAGAATGATCCAAATCCATTTGACCTCTCAAATTCACATGAATACCACAAACAAGCAGGCCTGGGCTGGGCTGAGCTCCAGAAGAGGGTACCTTGGTCCCATACCACTTTAAGGATTGATTTGGTGGGAGGTGCATGGGAGAGCACCGATAGTCTTTGTAAAGGTGTAAGGCTGAAAAAAGTCTTATTAGAAAGCCAAACAAGTTGGGGCATTACGTGGGAAGAAATTTAATGCACAATTTAGGAAATGCACAATTAAAATTATTTCAAACATTAGAAAATAAATAAGTAGAAGGTAGTGCTGAAGACAGAGAGGCATGCAACTTAAGATAGGCTTAAGCCATGAAAATAAGAAAAGGTAACATGTACAATGAGACCTGAAGCATCATAGACCAATCAAAGTGCCAAGTGCTAGTGGCTGGGGATGGAAAAATCCGCATTCACAAAAGCCCTGTGTTCTAAAAGAGGGAGAAATGTTCCAGGAACACAAAAGAGGTCAATGCCATTAGTAGTCTGTAGACAGAAAAGGATAACGGTTCAAGCTGACACTGGAAAGGACAGTAGGTGTGGCCGTGTAGACTCTATTAAGGACTATCCTCTAAAGCTCCATGGGAAGGAGTAGATGGTGAGTAACCAAAAAAGAGCTATGTTTTCAGGCTTGTGGACCATTAAGAATGGAATTTGGATAGTCTAAGAAAAAATAACCATGACCTGACTAAAATGCAAGTAATGGAGACAGAGAAAAGAAACAAAATTCCAACAAAACACTGGAAAACAAATTAAAAGAATATTTAGAGATTTCATGGATAAAGAATGTGGTAGTAAGATTTTATGTCAACCAGACATAACTGACTAGAGGCGGAATCAAAACCATAAATCAAGTGTTAGCTTGATGACACCTCTTTGGGGAGGTGCCTTTTGTACAGTGGGATGGGACTCCAGGAACTGTCTTTCTTTGGCCTTCCTCTTTGCTGGGACTCTGTGTCCTTCTCAGGGTGTCCTCATGGGGGTTGCCCAACCTTGCCAGCTGTCCATGCCCTGCCATGTCACCACCGATCTTGACTCCATATGACTCTATATTCAATGGACAATGATGCCCCTGCTTCTTGTGTCAGCTTTCGGCACCTGTGAATATGAAGAGGGCCCCAGCTAGCATTAGACCTATGGACTTGGAGTGATTCTTTATATAAAGTTGTTTCTTGGTGTAAAGTTCTTTCTTGCACATAGATGGATGTCAGTGGGTTTTGGTCTCAAGACAGCCCGGCCTGACAGAGAGAAAGAGGAAAGGAAATCAAGGAAGGCCTCCAGGTGTTTGTGTTGGGAAACATAGCTTTGAGTGAAATGGGCAGACTGTACAAAAAAGAGTTTAAGAAAAGGGAGTTCAGTTTTAAAAATAAGTTTACTGAGTTTGTGAGACATCTAAGAGGAGCTGTCAAATAAGCAGCCAGCTATAAGAGCCTGAACTCTGAGGAGAAGTTTTAAGCCAAAATATAAATGGGGCTGTCAGCATGTCAATGGTTTAAACCTAGGAAATAATAAAATCACCAAGGACAGCAGTTCCAAATTGAGTCACCGTATTTGTCAGACCACTGTAGCAGATATACGTACTATTATTTACTTACCCTCTTCTTTCTAGTAAACCAAAATGTTCACCAAAGTGTACATTATCTCATAATGTATTGCTTCTAAAGCAATAGTATCTGTGAAACCTGGTGTTCAGTATGATAATTATTATTCTAAGTTTTTAATCATTTTACTGGGGGCTCATAAAATTCTTATCAAATCCATACATGGTGTCAAGCATATTTGTATATTTGTTGCCCTCATCATTCTCAAAACATTTCTTTCTACTTGAGTCCTCAGTATCAGCTCCTCATTTTCCCCCTCTGATTTAAAGTACAGTAAAATAGTAAAAGAAAAGGGTTGTCCAACAGCCACATAAAGTCTATTGTAATTCCACCATGAGCAACATGCAGATTACATTTCTGGAAATAGTCATTGAAGAAGAAAGCATGTGAAAGGGAGAGATGAGAACACAGAACTGAGCAGGAGAGGCTGAGCATTTCGAATTTGAGTCAAAGAGGAGATCTGCGAGGAGTCTGTAGACTGCAAAAACGCAATCGAGGAGGAAAGAGATAAAGCAGAAAAGTGGAGACGCATTGAGTGTTGTGAAGTGCCACCCAGAGTCCCCTTCTGGAATAACTGACTCAATAACTTATTTCCCGAGTACCAGAAATTGCTATCTGAAAAGAGCTACCTCACCCAAGAGAACACTTTCCCCTCAAGGAACAGCCCCGCCACCTCAACTCAGAACAATTCTAAACCGCCTACCCACTCTCATGGCTCCCCTCTGGGCCATCTTCACTCTGTGACGAGTGCATCACAGGTCAACTTCCTCTTCTGTTCAGAACTGTTTTCTTCCTGCCCCACTGGTATCTATGCTAAGAACACCATTTGCTCAACTTTCTATACAACCTTCTGTTCAATGTCTCAAAGTCCAAAGTCTGGGAAACATTATGTACCAAGGGGTATCTCAGAAGGCCAAGGGGAAATCTATTTCAGAGAAAAAGCAGAGGATATTGAAGAGCCAAGGGAGGAGTATAACACATTTGTTTTTAGGATGTCTCAGTAATTACAAAGATATACATTTCCCCCCAAGTTAAGTTGGGTATTTCGGGGGGAAATAATATATTCTTTTAAAAATCTAACTTAGAAAAAGCAAACAAGTGGGAAACATCACAGACCTTGGCAAAGAAGAAAACAATAATAAGCATTTGTGTAGAATCTAAATACTAGAACGCAATGAAGAACTACAAAAAGTCAGACAATATGGTATTTATAATATATTTTTAAGATAAGGATAAATAAGTGTAAAGCTCAGAATAGACCCAAGTAAGTATCTGGTCAATATGATCATTAGTAAAGATATTGGGACTAGAAGGAAGATTTCATCTGTGTTAGACAGGATTCTGTAGAGAAAAACCAAGACTTTAATAATGTTATATATATTTATATAGATAGAAAGATATCTAATATAAAAAAAGTTCATTAATCTATAAAGCAATACAAATGCTTAGTGCAACTCACTTGCGTGAGACAGTTAATACACTGGCAGTCTTTCGAGTCTTGAGAGGCACCTGGTACTCCTTTATAGAGCAATGCAGGCTATTCGGCTATGGGCAGCAAACAGCAAGGCAGGTCACCAACAGTCAGCCAGATGACAGGGTCCAATCGTCCCCAACTCAAGGGATGTATATTCCAGTAGCATGGCGATATAGGACTTGAAGGAACCTCAACTCACAGCAACACAGTTTACAGATTAGGTGCCCCATGGGTAGTGTAGCTTGCAAATTAAGGCACAAAAAAAAAAGCAAGGCAGCTGGCTGCACACTGGTCCAAAGAAATGAGAGTAAGAGAGAGAGAGTGTGAGAGGGTGGGAGGCTCGCTGAGCCTCTTATATCTCTGCACTTCAATTAATCTCACATGAGCTCATTGGGAATGTTGTCACAACAAAACTACCTATCTTCATTTGCCATGTTGGCCCAACAAATCGACTTATCACATCATCTTAAGGAATCTTCAAAGCCCGGCAATAGATCTGAATACTGTTTACTCTTTGGTGGCAAAAATTATAAAGTTTATAAAGTGTCCAGCCAACACAGACAAAAACAAATCCACTATCGTCTAGTGGATTCTTAGGGACCAAGACTGTCAACTTAACTTTCTTCTCCAGAGTGGCTGGTGAATTTGACTTGCTAAATATGCCATAGGCAGTTCAAAGGTTGGCAATCCAACACTTCCCTGACTATGCTACCAGGGCACTTTCTTCTAACCCAAACATACTGCCATTGAATTAATAATAAATTAGCATCAGATTTCAAATGTGAGTCTAGAGGATGGGAAGTATAAGAACTTCCAGAAGTTGCAGTGTTGCATTGCCCAATAAACTAGGCAAGCAAAGGTTTACTTGTGCTTATTTAGTAATCTGTAATAGAAAACTTTCTATTTTTCTAGATATCAAAGATTCTACTTTTACACATAACTAGCATCTCACTCTCCAAACCCCACAGCATTCTCTTACAGAATCAAGGAATCTAGTCAAATTTACAATTCTTGAAAGGGTCAGAGTACCCAGTCAACAAGATAATCATGGGCTTCTTTGTGCTTACTTATTAATTTATACTGGATGAACTCACATGGGTTTTATCACAGCTTTTTTTCAATGAAAGAATATTTAATGATCAGAAAACAAGTATCACTATAAATTACTGTATTCTATTTTAGATGGGATATTTCATCTCCAGCATGTTATAATTAAAGCAGCTCTCTATTCTTCACTGTGACATATTCTTCAATGATTTTGTCCCAATTGAGCTGTTGAACAATGTATCAACTTCCATACATAACAAGGATAATGAAATCAAGTCTTTTTCTTTTTGCTTTATATTGCAGTTTAGGTGAAAGTTTGCAAAATAAATTAACATGCTTTTTGGTCTTGTATTTCATTTTTTATTGTGAGTTGCTGAAACGTTTCAGAGCAAATTGAGCTTCCTTCAACAATTCATAAGCATTTTGTCTCGTGGCAATCATTGTAACCCCCACAATGTAACAACAGTCTTCCCACTTCCTCCCTGTGTTTATTTCCGTTTGCCTTTCTCACCTGCCTTCTGAAATGTATCCTTGAATGAAGGATGCCCTTTCCCTTCCCTTAGAGCAGCGGTTCCGACCTGTAGGTCGCGACCCCTTTGGGGCCCGAATGACTCTTTCACAGCAGTCGCCTGCTTCAGAACAGGAGCAAAATTACAGTTATGATGTCGCGACAAGTTTTATGGGTGGGGGTGGGGGGGTCACCACAACATGAGGAAATGAGAAAGGTTGAGAACTACTGCCTTAGAGGCCTGTCTATTGTTTGACTGAAAGTTGAACCACCACTGGGATGAGTTCCGTTCCAAGCAGGAAAGGTTTCTAGGGGTCAGAGTTTGGGGCGGGGCGGGGGGGGGGGGGTGTTCCACCTATCAAACCAGTAAGCCTACTCATCTTTATTATTTTGAGTCGTCTTCCACACTTTTCTCTCATTTGATCTGGGACTGCCTCCTGGGGTCCCTTTCAGAGAGGTCAGCAGTGGTAGCCAGGCACTCTCTAGTCCTTCGCTTCTCAGGGCTGTGGAGGCAGAGACGCAGGTGGCGCCTTCGTCTTTGGGAAAGGTTGCCGCCTTTGATCTTCCGCTTTCTTTGCTCTCTTTTGCTCCAGACAGGAAGTGCTCAAGAGGTGCACCGTAGGGGCCATTCCTAAACGTTTAAGCAACTCATGAAAATGGGCTATAGATCATTGTTAGGGGATGACTGTTGTGCCAGTGTACCTTGCTGTCCCCTGAGACTGTGATGCTGAGTCTCCAGGGCCAGTTATCCATTTCCTCCAGGCATTTGGTTCTGGTGAAAGATGTTCAGTCATTTTGTTCTATAGCTATACTTATAGACACAAATGTAAATTAATGGTACACTCACTCTCACCCCTGTTCTTTGGAGCGTCTGTGTATCCACTAAGAGACTGTTACGACTATTACGGTGGGTTTGTGTGTGTCATAGCATTTGCTGGTGTTGCGTTTCACTCTTGTGCTCTGGTGCTCCTCCCAACATCTCTACATCAAAAAAACAAAAAACAAAAAACAAGTGAGCTGTTGATTACAGTGCAGAAAATAAGCATAAGTAAGTGCACCTTACCTTCCTTCTTAAGTATTCCACCTCTGAGTAGACAAGACAGAAAAATGCCTGGCCATACGCAAGGGATAGACAGAGCAAATGAAGAAATGAGCTGGTAAACATGTTTTGCTCCAAGTCAGTAAAGCTGATTTGAGTTGGCATTTATTTGTATGTAAATGATTATCTCTATTGAGATCAACACACTGGAGCTGGCTCATTTGCATGTGACACAAGCAAGAACCAAAAGTCATATACAAAGACAGTGGCAGTCCCCCAACAAGGATTTTCTGAGGAGCTCCTGTGTCTCCCTTCCAAGAGACAGAGGAGAATGTAGCCCCGAACATGCATACCAAAGCAGAGCTCTTGCCAGTAGATGACAGGGCAGGGGAGACAGTGTGGCATCCTGGGGCCTGGAATGGCATGACCAGAGAGCTCACGCCTTGTGCTTTGCTGTTCCCTTTGTGTTTGTGCTAAAAGGTGTGGGAGCAAGGGTGATTCACATGGCCACAAGAGCTACCTGTGGTTATCTATTGTTTATTAACCCCAAAACCTTTCCTGGATATTTCAAGCAAGTTCTGGCCAACCTACTGGGGACACTTGATGGGGCAGAACTAAAACTCAGCTGCTAACTGAGCTGCTTGAAAGCTCCAATCACTCTCTAAAGAGTGATGGGACAATCTGTTTCCATAAGGATTTACCAACTTGGAACACACACACACACACACACACACACACACACACATACACACACACACACACCCTGGTGGGCAGTTATACTCTGCTCTAT
>PVJH01002178.1:0-177945 GCA_004026705.1 Nesogale talazaci | reverse complement strand
CACTTCTAATGGAGGGCGGATTTGCTCTGGTCAGGTAGATCACAGTAGAGGTTAGGCAGAGGTTCCCATAGCAGCATGGTATGTTGGCTGAGCTGCCTTTGTGTGATGCACTACGGTAGGTGGGCCAAAGTTTCCTCAATCACATGGGACCACAGAGGACAAATAGGATCTCCCTCAACCCCATAGGCAGGATTTTGCCCAAAGAAGGTTGCAGGGATTTCCCCATCCAAGTAAGTGTCAAGCATTGCAGAGTGCAGTGGGTGAAACTTCCTGGAAGAAGTTTGGCAGGATTTCCCCTGGAAGAGTTTGAATGGACTTTCTTCAGCCTCAGTTTATTTCTACAGAGGGTGGAGCACTCCCGGCTGGGTGTAAGGCAGGTGAAAATACTCTTAGCCTGAGGGGAGTGGACTGGAGTTCACCTGTGATATGAGAGAAAAGGGAAGAGAAAAAGAAAAAAAAAAAACTAAGCCCACTGAGACTGGGGGGAGATCAAATTAATGGAAACAAAAGTCTTCATATAGCTGAGCCCTAATCCTTGACTGTGGGGCTGGAAGAGTTGAATCCCTGACCGAAAACCACAGCAAGCTGTTACTGTGTTGAGATGATACCCCTTCCCCGGCACCAAATGATCCCGGCTTCAGCTGAGACAGTGGTGGGGCTAAGGTAAAACCTTAGCTGGCCTCCACTGTGGTAAGCCAAAATCCTCCAGCCCCTCAAAACGAGGGGATCCAGCAGTGTGGAATTTCCCTCTTAGTAATTCTCCTATGCTGATTTCTTCAGCGTTCCTTTGGTATGTGTCCCTCAGTATGTGTTCCTCCACATACTGAAATGGGAGAAATGGGAGAAATACTTGTACACTTGAATTTTCCCCATAGTGTTGTTATTGTAAGCTGTGTCCAACATCACAATGATTTCTGCAGCATTTTTGCCAAGTAGTATACAAAATCTCACAGTTGAATGCTGTTCTTCCAAATTTGTGATCACATACAAAAAAATGAGGTTCAAGCAAAACTGTTAATGAAAAAATTCATGTGACTAGAGAGAACCTTGACGATACTTCTGGGTGCACTAACTCAAAGCAAGGTGCTCACCTAACAGGAAAAATGCATGCTACGGAAAACTCCTCCCAGGGGCCTTTTCACGCTTTATTACCTCCCTCCTATGCTTAGTGTTGTAGCCAATAATGACTGAATTATTTTTCGTATGATATTTTACATCAAGAAACTGTTTCTCTCTATTGTTCAGAAGGGTAAAACCTCTGTTTTTCTTCTGTTTTTGAGATATACTGTGTTCATTCCTACAGAAATTTATAGAGGATATCTGCATACCATCTGCTTTCCATTATTACACTTGGCTAGGCTTTCCTCATTCTGCTTAACTAATTCATCTTGACCGTTAAAAAGTTTTAACTTTTTTTTATTACTTAACCTTTACAGTCTGTCTCCTTACCATTTATTTCTAACCTCTTATATTAGTTTTCACTATCTGCTTTGCTTTTATTTTAATTACTTGCATTTAAATATCATGGAAAGTATACCTTGATCTTCAGTGACTATATATATATATATATATATATATATATATATATATATTTAAGTTTAGTTAGAAGTGCCAAAAGAAAACTTAAGATCCAACAAAAGGCTAAGTGAGAACTTTGATCTAGAATTGAAAAGAAAATCTTACAACTATAAATCTTCCCATTACTTTTCATATCCTTTGTAAGTATAGATATTCCATGACTGTTGCCTGAAGTACTGGAGGCAGATGTTGTGTAGCCTGTATTAAGTCATTTGCCAGTATAACCGAGTCTCTGTCCTTGAATCCCCTGTGAATAGTTAAGCCTGGTGCTGGGCACTGGATGCTCCTCATCATTCATCTGTGGTTATCTCCAATATAGAATGGTTGAGAAGCAGAAAGTATTCAACTAGCATATTTTAGTATCCTTTACCCCAGTCTTAAATAGACACTAATGTTTAGCATACCAATAGTTTTCAAGAGAACAAAGAAGAGAAGGACTTCTCTTATCAAGGTGGCACATCTGTGATTTATTGTAAGGGCAGCCCCTAACTTAAGAAGTACTTGAGTTATGACTTATGACTGTCCTTATTTTTCTGGAACATGTTATTGTTAGTAGGATGTACCATATACAGAATTGCACCAAGAAAGTTGCTGATGTCTTCTTAACTATGTTTGTTATAATGTTTCTATCTTTAAAAGCCAAGTAAAATCTTAAAAATAAAGGTTCTGTTGATCAAAGTCAGTAATAATGAAACCTAAAAAAATGTAACTGAGCAACAAAGACCACATGGAGGAAGCACATTAGCCTGTGAGATCGTGAGGTGTCAGTGGTATCAGGTATCAGGCATCAAAGACACAGAACAAAAAATAATGCCACTGTGAATGAGGGGAGTGTGGAGTGGAGACCCAAAGTCAATCTGTGGACAATTGGACTTGCCCTTACAGAAGGGTCACAGAAAGAGACAAACCAATAAGTGTGTAGTATATCTCCGAATATGATGATGGCAGCATATATACAAATGTGCCTGACACATGAATATGTGTATGAATTATGATAGGATTTGTAAGAACTCTTAATTTTTTTTTAAGTTTTCAACTTACATTGAAAGTGACTTAGGAAGGAGTCATCAGAATAGAACCATGCAATCCAGGGACAACTTACATTCCTATTGGAGTCTCTGAGTGGTGTACATGATTAATGTGCTTGTTGCTAGTTGAAAGATTAGTCCATCCACAGGAGTCTCATAAGAGAGTGATCTACTTTGGAAAATTAGACACTGAAAGCCCTGTTCTGCTCTGACACACGGACATTATCATGAGTTGGAATCAACTCAATAGCAACTCACTGGTATTTTCTTCATAATGTAAATTATAGAAAGTAAAATTCAGGAATTTTTTTTTGCTTGAGGACTAAGAGAAAAGTGGTTGCTGTAGATGTTTTACAGGTAGACTATAGATTTTTAAAAACATTCTACAAGACTGGGTTATAAACAGTGATTTACTTGCTATGTGAGGGATCTTCCAAAATGTGTGGAAGAATTTTATTATCTTTTAATTCCATATTTACAGAAACTTTTTCAAGTTGCTCTGTCAAGATGTTGGTATGCAAACATAGACCTCTGAGGACAAAAAGAGCCCTTTTGAGTTTGAACAAATTCATTTGCCATCCTAAGCAACAATTAGGAAACATGCAGAAATTAAGTGCATGCATAACAGAAGAAACTATTGCCCAGTCCTATGCCATGCTTACAATTGGTCCTTGGCTTAAATCCCCTGTTAAAGCCCTTGTGTCAATCCATTTCACTGAGGTCCTTCCTCTCACTGCCATTCTGTCTTACCAAACATGATGTCCTTCTCCACTATCTAGTCTCACCTGACAAAACGCCCAAAGTCATGCCATCCTTGCCTCTAAGGAGCGCTCACGCCACACTTCTTTCAAATCGGATTTGCTTGCCCTGCTAGCAGTCCATGACTTGCTCATTTTTCTTCTCTATCAGAAAATTCAAATGAGTCAACTCTTCTTTGGTTTTCTTTATTTACTGTCCAACTTTCACGTGCATATTAAGTGATTGAAAATACCGCGCCTTCAGTCAGATGCACCTTTGTGCTCAAAGTAACATCCTTGGTTTTCAAAACTCTAAAAATGTCTTGTGCAGCAAATTTGTCCAAAGCAATGCATCTTGAGATCACTTGACTACTCCTTCCTTAAGCATTGATTGTGGGTCCAAGGAAGACAAAATCTTTGACAGCTTCAACCTTTCCACTGTTTACCAAGATGTTACCTATTGGTCCCATTGTATTTGAGTCTTCCTTGCATTGAGTTGAAATCCATACCGAGGGAGGCAATTCTTGATCTTCATCAGCAAGTGCTTTCAGTCTCCCTTGCTTTCATCAAACAAGGTTGTGTCATCTATATACCACAGGCTTTTAGTAAGCCGTCCTCCCATCCTGATGCCACTTCTTCATATCATCCAAATAATCTATTTGCTCAGCATATTGATTAATTAAGTATGATCAGAGAGTATAACCCTGATGCACATCTTTCCTGATTTTTGTTTGTTTGTTTATTTTTTTTGGGGGGTGGGCATCATTGCCTCTGGTGGTCATGGGCGCTACCCAATGCCATTCCTGAGAGCCACCGCCGGATTTGAACCGCCAAGCTCGTGGGCTGCAGTTCCGCACTCAACCACTTACGCCACTGGGGCTCAGCCCGATCTTTCCTGATTTTAATATCCGCTCTTGACCGCTGCTTCCTTGTGCATCAATTGTAGATCTAAGCAAGATAAAATCCTAGACAACTTCAATCTTTCTCCATTTATCATGGTGTTATGTGTTGTTCCAGTTGTGAGGATTTGATTTTCTTACATTGAGTTATAATCTATACTGAAGGCTGATGACCTTTATCTCAGCAAATGCTTCAAGTCATCCTCACCTCCAGCAAGCAAGATGTTGGTGGTGGTATTGGTAAATGACATTGTATCCCTTTCAACTCAAGCAGCCTTATAGACAACAGAATAAAATGCTGCCTGGCCCGATGCCGTCCTCACAGTCATTCCTATGTTTGAGTCTCTTGATGGAACTACTCAGTCAAATCCTCTTGTTGAGCATTTTCCTAGTTTTCACTGATGATCTACTTTTCCTAGAATGATGTTCTTCTCTAGGGATTGAACTCTCCTGTTTACATGCCCAAAGTACATGAAATGCAATCTAGCCAGCCTCAGTGTTAAGGAACAATGTTTACACTTCTTCCAAGATAGATTTGACCTTTTTTTTCTGGCATCCCATGGTATGATCAGTATTCTTCATCAACAGCATCATTCAAACAAATCAGTTCTTCTTAACTCTTAATTATTGTTTGGCTTTCACGTGCATATGAAGCTATAAAAATAGTGCAGATTTCCATTAAATAGCAACCACTATACCAGTCTAAAACCCTAGATTAAAGCTAGCCTGGGACCAATCCCTATTTTAGTTTATAACTCATTCCTTTATCTTCCTGTAGGTTAAAGAAATATCCCTATAATAGTCAAGGACTTTCACTTTTACTCGATCCCTGTTATATATAAGTGTACTTCCTTCCATTGGTCTACCTCTCCAGACCATCCTGCGTGCCTTTCCTAATTCAATCTTTCTCATTTTTGAAAAACATACTATGGTTCTTTTGTATTTATCAAGGAGAGTCTTGGTAACATAATGGAGTACACATTTTAACCATATGGTCATCAGTTCAAACCGTCAGCTACTCCAAGAGAGAAAAATAAAGCTTTTATTCCTGTAAAGAGTTACAGAACTACCCATGGGGCTATTTATACTCTACCTGGTAGGTCGTTGAGAGTCAGAATCAACTTTAGAGCAGTGAGCTTGTCTTTATTGTGTAAGAATATATTTTCACATGATTAGAATTGCTTTACTGTCTATATTTATTGATGTCGTTCAAGTTGTATATTGATTTTGTAATGATACTCTAAATGTATTGTACTCAAAATTTTTTAAATTGCCCAAACCCAGGAATTGGAGCTAGTTTCCACCAAAGTAATTCACACTTAAATAATTTAAATGGAAACACTAGCTGAAAAAGTTATCTCTAAAGATCGACATCTCAACCATTCCTTATGTTTCTACTGTAGGTTTAAGTGAAGTAAAGCCCCAAAATGCATAGAGAATTTAAAAGTAAAGTCATGTGTCACTTTTGTCTACTTTGAAGCCATTGTGTCACTCCATTTCACTGAGGTTTTTCCTCATTGTGAATAAGATATCACATGAACATAATTTTACATGTAAACAATTTAGATTATGGACGAGTTCTGCTTCTAAATCTGCTTTAAGTTGAATTTTTCTTTAAGTTGCAACTGTTAGGGACCTTTTATAACTAATATCAAGTAGTCACATTTTTACTATTATAGAGTATATCTTTCTACACATAAAACTATTAAAAGGTATTTTCAAATATACTAAAACATCTGTGTATAATAATATTGTGATGCCTGCCACTAGTCTGTTGTTAGGAAGTTCTGAATGTACTTCAAAATTTTATAGATTTATGAGGGTTGGGATCACGGACATATATACATATATACGTATGATTGGACATTGTCTAACTGGATGTCATGTGGCACATGAAATGACTGTTTGTAAATATTATATTCAAGAAAAAAATAGTTTTATTCCAAAATCATAAATAAGTAACCATATAAGTTAGAAATAACTTTGCATAAGTGCACATTCTGTGTAGTCAATCAATCTATAACAGCTTCATTCCAATGACCATGCTCTATAAATCCACCAATCAACAACTGTCTCACTCACTGTAATTGAACTTCTGAAAAATGCAAATAAACGATAACCCCCCCGGCTTCTGAAAGTCAGCCAGTCAGTGACAGCCTGTATACTGAGTGATCTATTGAATGTTCAGTGGACCAAGGAACAAAGAAGCTGCATGTGGCTACTACAGAGACTATTGTCAAACTGTAAGCGAGCCTCCACCTCTCAACACAAGACAGGCCACCAGAGTCAGCCGATGACAGGGTCCGATAGTTCCCAGCTTAAGGGATGAATATTTCAGTAGTGAGGTGAAGCAGAGCTTGAGGGAACCACAACTCAGAGCAACACAGCCCATGGATTAGGTGTCCCATTGGTAGTGTAGCTTGCAGATCGAGGCATAGGACAAGCAAGGTAGCCGGGCTGGTCCAAAGATCCAAGAGCAAGAGAGAGAAAGACAAGGCTCACTGAGCCATTTATGTCTCCACCCTCTCATTAATCTCCCATGTGCTCATTGGCTATGGTGTCACAACAAGCCTACCTACCGCAACTATGTTTCCTTGGCATTTACAAATGAACTCCTTGATATTTTGTGGTGGTAGATTTTTTAAAAGGTGCAGCTCTAACTACTAAGTAAAATATGGCTGCTATGGGTCATAAAATGAGGTGTTTGTTTTGACTTAGATCTTGTAATTACATGTCTTTAAAAAGACATTTTGTGTGTGTTTGAAACAGTGTCTCTCAGTATCAGGAAAGATACATTTCTGGAAACAAAATATACACTCATTTTATAATTGAGGAAATGATTATTTGTGAAAATAAAATAATTAACAGGGGTTAACCTATTTTACCATATTTATCTATCTTAAAGGATTAAAGATGTTCTTTAATGTTAGTTAATGTGACAGAAGTTCCATTTGTGGTTTTAGTTATAATAATAAATGGTGATAGTTGCACAACTTTTTGTGTGCATTGTTGCTCTTTTGCTTATACTTGTGATTTTCAAGACTAACATGCGTAGAATTGTTTATAGCCCCTTAACTAAGTTTCTAACTTTTTAAATAAGCAAGAATGTGCATGCTCGCTTCGGCAGCACATGTACTAAAGCAACAAGGTGCTTGGCTTATGGCATTTGTTGTATGTCCTTATGAGCTTTCCTTGGTCTTAATTGAACTAAATAAAATTCAAGCACTGTTTATCAATGATTTTCTATAATTACAAACTCTTTGTTTAGAGTTAATAATCAAAAAGTAATAATATATTTATTAAATCATGTAATGCACATTTATAACCCTTAAACAGGACTGTAAGTACTCCTGGTACAAATTATCATTTGTATTCAATTACAACTTATTTGTAATTTTTTAAACTAACGTACTTACTAAATTAGCATTTTAAAGCTTGAAAATCATGGTTAATGTGTTTAAAATGTAGATAGGATACCCTTAGATAAGATACCCATTAAAAGCTTTATAGCAAAAACCTGGTAGTAATTCCTTTCATAAAAATCATAAGCACGAAACAATTCTTGTACACTTGATTTCATTATGCTACAGAATTTAATAAACATTTGTTGAGCACCTATTATGCGCTATAAGTAAAAATAGACCTTTCTTTTCCTTAGTGTTTACTATTATCAGGGAATTTATATACAGGAAAACAACTAAACACAGACCAATCTCCCAAATTTTCTTTTTCTGGATATCTTTGTTTTTATGCTTATTTCTGTGATTATTTGGGATGCAGGTTCAGAAAATTGCATTGACTAGACCACATCAGCTCTAGTTTCTTGATATGGTGTTCCACTATATTTTCAGTTATGTAAATACTAATAAATAAATAATGAATACTAACTCATTAATATATTATCCTAGTTTTAAATATAAGGATAATTCAGAATCACAAATTACAGGATAAGACCCCCCAAAAGGTAAAAATTATTTGAAAAATACTATGAATTAAAAATTATTAAGAGACTACGAATGGAGGCTGACCTTGTGCTCAGCAGTCAAACACATAACCCACGTGCCATCATGGTTCCTTATTTATTGTACAGTAACTTTTATTTCTGGACCATTTTTAAGATAAAAAATTGAAACTACTTGCTATTTGTCTTGATTAAATTATTAAATTATTCCTAATAGAAATGATGAGATACTTGGGGGAAATTCCAAGTTCATGTAATTTGCACTGTTCGGTGTCAAAGGACACCATGTAAAGTATAACCTGACCTTAATGTTTAGTGCAATACAAATGACTTTAAATAAAGCCAGCATGCACTTCCTCCATCTCAGGCTAACTAGCAGTACATTAAAATATTCTGATTTTTTTTTCTTATGGGAGAACAGAGTGGTGAAGAATGGCATATGACATACATCCTATGTCTTAAAACTAGAGCTGAGAGAAGAAAACTGGTGTCATTTT
Source organism: Nesogale talazaci (assembly GCA_004026705.1). NCBI lineage: Eukaryota > Metazoa > Chordata > Mammalia > Afrosoricida > Tenrecidae > Nesogale > Nesogale talazaci. The sequence continues at coordinate 169,245 of PVJH01002178.1, read as the reverse complement.
TTGAATCAACAGGCTGCATATACCTAGAATCAAATATATCATTTGAGGCACCAAAATGTGTGTTGTTAGGGAAATCCATGATTGCTAAGTGTCAGTTACAACTCTGAATTTAGAGAATTCAAGAAAGAGGAAGTGTTTGCGTGAGAAGTACACCCAAATCATAATACATGTTAAAAAAAGAGATTATAGAGCAGAAACTCCCACAAAGCCGTTTATATTCTATAACATGTGAGATTGGCATAAGATGGGGGCAGCTTCATGGCAACTAAGTACAGCTAAGGGCAGCAAACAAGGAAGCAGACACTCAATGAGTTGGATTGGCAGAAGAGCTGCAGCAATGTGCTCCAGCATAACGGCAATGGTTAGAATGGTGCGGGACCGGGCGGTCTTTCATTCTGATACACATTGAGTCACTATGATTCAGAACCCACTCAATGGCACCTAACACACTGTAGCATAAGTACAAATCAGAATCTAAGTAGATTATTGATTTTACCAGTTCACCAAGCAAAAATAATTAACTCAAACAAACAGCATATTTAAAAAAAGAACACGAATTCAAAGTTTTTAGAATTACTAATTTGGCATTAGAGAGGGTAGATGAAATAAGAAAATGAATGGTAGAGGGCAGATGGGCCAGTCAGAGAACAATCACTTATGGTTTTTCTGTTTTTCTCTCCTGTGATTCCATAGTCTTTGGGCCTTAGTAGTGACAGCGCTTCAGACTGCAAGAGTTAGACTCAAGATAAGGTTGGTTGCTGCATAACAATGTTTGGACCAGAGTAGACATTGCTCATTATTATTCTCTTGTGGGTCTCAAACAAGTTATTAATGGCTCAATTTATGGGAAGTGTTTGGAGATGGGTGAAGAGGACCTATTCTTAAAAGTTACTTCCTGCTAGTTGATGAGTATGTTTGGTTAAGTACAAGCCTATAGGAGCATATTGATGGTGTGAAGAATAAATCTGGAGTTTTATACTAATACATTAACTGTGATTTTATAGACATTATCACACATTTCTGAGTTTTTCAACCACCCAGAATTGAACATGGCATGGAAACTTTAGGCTGGTGGTAAACTGTAGATTGCACATATGCATCTACATAGGCTTTCCTCCCAGCTGCACACATTCTTGAATAACATAAATGAATTGGCAACTAAATGATTACCACAGAGACTAAATTGCTTCCATGTCTTAATCTCTGTGTTTGGAAAGGACATCTTGATTGGCTATATAACAACTTCTGCTATTGCTGCTGACTTACTCTGCTGTGAGTTGGGTATTATTTCATTAATTACTTGATGGCAGTTCTGCCATGGCTTAATTTTGAGACTCTCCAATGAAGTCTTCAGGGTTATGGACATCACTGATTGCTTTGCTGATATGTTGGTTGAAGTTGATGAAAATGGTGTCCATCTGCTGGATCCAAAGATCACTCCTGTCCATGTGTATTTCTTGCTCATATACCAGTTTTGATCTGAGCTGATGAGAAACTTTATGCTACAAAGCCATCTGCTGAGGGTTCTTCTTCTCACTTGGGTGACTGTTCCTCATTTTAATTCTACTTCTACCACTTTAGAGAACTGTACCTTGATGTTAGACAAAATACTCACAATCTACTGAATAGTTGCTACCTAAATCAAAACAGAAGCTTATCTAAAGTATATCATCCTACTTCCTTCATAAAGGATCCTTGCTGGAACTTCTGAGTTAATATTGGACTGATAACTGCCAGGTCACTGGTTCAAAGCCATCTACTCTATAGAAGAAAGATGAGGTTATCTGCTCCTATAAAGAAGCTTTAGAAACCCTATATAGCAGCAGTTCTCAACCTATGAATCAACCTTTGGGAGTCAAATAACCCTTTTACAGGGGTTAACTAAGACCATCAGAAAACACATAAATATTTCACAATATATAGTTATGTAATAATTAATCACTATCCTTTATGCTTAATTATGTTCAAGTTGTAACAATGAAATACATTATATATATTGGATATTACATTACAATCCATAACAGTACAAAATTATAGCTATGAAGTACCAAAAAACTAATTTTATGCTTGAGGGGGGTCACTACAACATGAGGAACTGTATTAAAGGGTTGAGGCATTAGGAAAGTGGAGAACCACTTCTATATAGGATCACTATGAGTGATCAGCTCACAGGATCAACTTGAGTACCTTCACCAGAGAAAGCTCTGATGGTCTGCTTCCCCTCAAATCAGCCACTGAAAGCTGTATGGGGAGTCCATTTCCACCTCAGCACACGTAAGGTCATCATGAGTTGGATTCAACTCAAAAGCAGTTGTTAGTGGAATTCCAGCCATCCCTTTATATTAATATCAACACAGGGCTGGACACATCGCCTGAGAAGTCTAAGCCTCTGAAATGGAACTGACTTACATTCCTCTCCAGAAATGTAGTCCTATCCTAAAGGGTTAGAACTATACTTCTTTCAAGAAGCGTATTGGAAAAGGAGGATGTTTTTCCCTTAAGGTAGGAGAGCAGCCTCTTTTCTGAGGAAATGCTGTGGCCATGGAAAACAAATGGACCACAACCATTTGGGATCCGAGGGTAGGCAGTACTGTCCTGCCAACTCAGCATTCAGCAGGGGGAAAATGAAGGAGGAAAAAAAAATTCCAATTTGATATTACATTTGAACTATTTCTAGCTCTAAGTTAAATTGCTGTCCTTGACCAGTCATGTCCTCATGATCGTTTCAAAGGAAAAGAGAGTAAGAAACAGATTGTCTTTTCCTCTTACAGTTTTTCCAAAAACAAAATGGGGAATTTTTTAAGACCTCAAGCAAGGGCCATCCATCCCTACTGCTCTTAGAGGCAATGGTGTGTCTAATTCAATATAGATGTTAGTCTTCTTACAGTTCAGTTGGAATGACCTCCTTTTTCACACAAAAGGTCCAGCCTGGAGCTGCATGCCAGCCAGCTTGGTGCTTTCTATAAAGGCCATGGTGTTTTGTCCCAGCCTAAGGGAACACCTTATGCTGTTTCATAGTTTTATTGCCAGCGAAAGTAAAATTTTCCATTGAATCAAATATATACAACTTAATTAGTGTACTGCTTTACCCAATTTAACCTTGCCTCACTTTTAACATTTGCCAAGAGTTATGCTAAAAATGTAGAACTTCGGATTGTGTCATCTATCATTCTACCAGTGTCCACAGTTATTTAGCTGATCTTTTTGGACAAAGGAGAACCATGTATAGAGTAAAACAGGATGAATATCGCTGTATTCCATTCTAAACAAATTCTCCAGTTACATTGATTATTTTTTAAATTGTATTATGCCCCAACTCTCACTTACCTTCTTATTACATATTAGTTTAGATTTAAGGTGGGAATTGGGGACACAACTACAGTATGGAGTAAATTTTGTTATCTTTTGTTCTGTTAATTACACTTGAGGCATATGATCACCTATAATATGCTAACTCATACATTATACTTATCATTCCTGGTAGAGGAAAGTTATGGCAACATGGTGATGAGAGACAAATTCCTGTGGGTAGTATATGAAGCTATGATGAGAAAACAAAATTCCTGAAATAAAAAATATATGGATTTGTGGCAACATATGAACAAATGTGCTTGACACAATGGATGGCTATATGGGTTGTGAAAAGAGCTGTATGAGCCCCCAATAAAATGATAAAAAAAGATAATGGTATTTCTCCAAAACCTTTTTGAAGTATACTGTATAAAATGCCTGTGTTGTGTTTGTTGTTGATATAGGCACAGGTAGTCCCCAATTTACGGTGCATTTGAATTACAGTGAAATACAATTGTGACTGTCAGTTTTTGTTTATTTTGGTACATTTTGTTGTTACTAAAATGTACAACATGCAGCATTAGGAGTGTGTTAAATACTGATGTGATCCTTCCTAGATGTTCATGCAAAAATGTTCAATTTTATGATTTTCTGGTCAAAACACTGCTATATAGATTTAATTTTCTAAAACATATCAGAGGTTTCACTTGTTTGAAAACACAGGTTCAAATTCTAATCACTTTGATAAAGTTGATACATTCAGAAAGTAATGAGGTCACCATGAAATATGTGAAGGACGAAAGAAAAGGGCCAGACATATAGTTTTCACTGATTTTTTTACTAGAACACCATCTTCATTCCCGCACGTAATCTAAATACTCACAACCTTCCACAAGTGAAGCTATTGCCACAACTAGCAAGATGCCAAAATTATGTAGCTTGTCTTCATATTTAGAGTCAATTTTTATGATTTATATATATTTTAATATGTATGTATTAAATCCTATTTGGAAATTATATATGATGTTTCCAACACTAAATGATAAAGAAAGATCTAATTTAAGAAGCTACTGGTACTTCAAGACAATACTAAAAAAATGAGTTATTTGAATAATCTCATAACTGACTTATTTATGACAGAATTATCAGGACTAGACCTCATATAAATTTAGGGAATGATCCGTATAAATATAGAGAGATTATATGAACTTTCATTTCATCTTAAAAGTGATTGGTAGATTTCAGATTTAAGTGCTCTAATATAGAATGTAAAAGATAGGGACTTGAAGTCATTGCATTGCCAAAGAAGTCATCTATATACTTGATGATCGGGTTGAAGTACACTAAATAAACTTCCTCTCTGTTGAAGATCAAACTGTCTTAGATTGATAACACTATCTGAATAGAATTCTGCTTTTCAGTGTAGATATCTCTAATTTTAAGATGGAAGAAGAGCGTTTACTTGCACTGTTGAATGAGATTGAAGATAAGACTCAAGATCTAAATATAAGAAATAATTTCATTTGAGCCACTCTATTTCATATCTTCTTAAAATGGTCAATCTTTCTGATTCTGGTTCTAATGAAGTTATCTTGATGAGAATTAGATTTGATGGGGCCTAAAGCAAGACCTGGGAACTTCTGATTCTGCCAAAAGTCCAAATATACCAGAGGGCCCTGGCACTGTGGGGTTGGCATGCATATTCAAAAGGTTTTCTTTTATGGAAGCTTTATTTAAGAATTGGTAATTAAAGTGTGTGAGTTCCAGTGGGACAAGTACTCTGAGCTCTTAGAGGACTTTTCTCTTCATAATTATTAATCCTAAAGAAATCAAATTACATATATTTCTGCCACCACACACATTCTATATATATAATGTACAATGTAGATGAATATAATATGTGTATCTGTACATATATAATATTTGTTCGCTTGAATTTTGTACAAATAGTATTCATTGTACAACTTATGGATGTCCTGTCCAGTAAGCTAGGAAAAGAATTTAGCAATGGAGTTCTAGGACTTATAGGTGATTCTGCCCATGAATAAGCAGCAATAGCAAGGGAAATTGATCTACTTTCTAAGTTATGTGTTGTGATGATTCTCTTCCAGGACAATTTTAAACAATTTTCTTTCTGCCTCCTAGGATTAACTCTAGATTTACATGATCTCCTTTCTGCATCTTTGAATGAAGTCTTACGGTAGATCAGCAGGACCTAAAATATGGCATTCAATGTTTTTATGTTTTATATTTTGACAATCTAATTTTAAAAGCACCTGGTCCAGTCTAGATATTACACATAGTTGGAAGTCTTATGAGATGTGAGGAGGTCAAAATGACTTTGTACCCCTTAAGAAAGACATTTGAGTTTTAACTCTTAGGTTTAATAATCTTTCTGAACTTCTGTGTATCAGTGAACTTCTCTGAAATTTCATCTCTGTTTTTCCAGAAATGAGAGAAACATGCCCTTGTAGGGTTATTTTATTTATTTTAATCACTTTATTGGGGGTCCGCACAACTCTTATCACAATCCATACATCCATCCATGTGTCAAGCATATTTCTACATCTGTTGCCCTCATCATTCTCAAAACATTTTTTTTCTACTTGAGCCCTTCATAACAGCTCCTCATTTTTGCCCTCCATCCTCACCACCCTCCCTCATGAACCCTTGATAATTTATAAATTAATATTATTTTGTCATGTCTTACACTGTTCGATATCTCCACTTTTCTGTTGTCTATCCACCATCAGGCGGGGGGTGGGGTGGGAATCTATGTAGTAGATTCTTGTGATCAATTCACCCTTTCTACTCATCATTCCCTTACTCTCCTGGTATTGCTACTCTCATTATTTGTCCTGAAAATTGATCTGTCCTGGATTTCTTGTGTTTCTAGCTCTTCTCTGTATCAGTGCACATGCTATGGTCTAACTGGATTTGTAAGGTAGAATTGGTGCTCACTTCAACAGCACATATACAAAAATTGTAAGGTAGAATTGGGATTGTGATAGTGGGGGGGGGGGTGTGGGTGTGGTTGGATGCATTACAGAACCAGAGGAAAGTTGAATGTTTCATCAGTGCTATACTGCACCCTGACTGGCTCGTCTCCTCCTCATGAGGATGTCCAGTTGCCTATAGATAGATTTTGGGTGTCCACTTCACCCACCCCCTCATTCACAATGATAAGCTTTGTTGTTCTTTGATGTCCGATACCTCATCCCATCCTCACCTCGTGATGATACAAGCTGATGTACTTCTTCCATGTGGGCTTTGTTGCTTCTGAGCTAGATGGCTATTAGTGTACCTTCAAGCCTTTAAGACCCCAGACACTGTCCTTTGACAGTCAGATATCATCAGCTTTCTTCACCACTTTTGCTTATGTACCCACTTGTCTTCAGCAATCATCTGGAAAGTGAGCATCATGGAATGCCAGGTTAATAGAAAAAAAGTGTTCTTGTGTTGAGGAAGTACTTGAGTTAGAGGCCCACTGTCCATCTGCTACCTTAATACTAAACCTATAAATATATGCACCTAGATGTATTTCCCCATTGTCATATATAAATATATTTACATATGTACATGCCTGTATTTGGACCTCTATAAATGCTCCTTGCCTCCTAGTTCTTTCCTTTCTTTCCTTTTACTTTCCTATTGTCCCACTATCATGTTTAGCCTTCCATTTGAGTTTTAGAAATTCCTCTACATTACATTGCCCTTGACCAAGCCCACCATCAATTTTAGATCACTTGTTGTTCCCTTGTCTCTGGGTTTATTAATACTCACTTCCATTTCCCTGCCTTCTCCCTTTCATGTCCCCCCAGTAACCGTTGGTCCAATTGTTTTCTCCTCTAGGTTGTTTATCTCGGCTCTCTTCCCTAGATAGACATGCAGAGGTAATAATATGCACAAAAACAAGACAGAGCAAAACAAAGTGACAAAAGAAAAGAAAACAACAATTACAAAAAAAATCACCGTTAAAAAAAGAAAAGCCTGTAAATAGTTCAACACTTTAGGAGTGTTTTCTGGTACATTCTGGTGGGATGCCACACTCTGGCCCCCAAATCTATTTTTGGTACTCCCTGGGGACTTCATTGTTCTGCTCACCTTGCTGTTCTGTTGCACACCCTTAGTGTTTTACCTCTGTGTCAAATCGGGCACAATATCCACACTGTGTCTCCAATGTTGTCCCCTATATTGATATGGGCCAGTGAGGTACGTCATGTCTCATAGTGGAGCTTCTCACTTGTCCTGTCTGTACATTGACTGCTCTGAGCAGAAATATCATCCTTCGGGCTTGGTGAGCCTGGATGTGCTCCACTCTCTCTCCCTCCCCCCTCATTTGCTCCTGTGTGATTTGATCAGGCCTTGATCCATTTCCCTGAGCTGTACCTTCAGTATTGTCCTCTGAAGTGAATTCTTATGGAGGGAGGAAGGACTGCCCATGTAGTTGGAATTAGGGCTGGACGCTTAGTGTCATTCTTTAAGGTTTGAACCTTGGTAGTGTTGGCATTTGTGTTGACTGCCAGTGCATTGTAGGAAATTTAGCAGCTCTCCTACAATGATAATTGGCACCCAGTGGATTTCAGCAGCACTTCTGAATTTTGACAACCAAGTGTCTACAAACAATATTCAAGGTACACAAAATTAGTGTTGGTTTAGAACCTTTGCTTTAAACTACATCATATACAGCAATGTGCTTCTAATCATGCAGCTAGTTCCTTTTCACCCCAGTAAGCAAGAGTCAGCAAATTATAACCCAATGGGCAAATTAAACTGCCATATGTTTTGTAATAAAAATTTTAAATGTTTGTACTGTCTATAGGTAGTTCTTTTTGGTACTAAGGCAGAGATGAATAATTGCAGCAGAAGCTGGATAGCCCACAAGCAACACTTTATTTTCAATCTTGACATAAAATGTTTGTTGAACTCTGCTTTACTGTCATGTAGAGTGTTTTGACATAATATCATTTATGTGTGCTGATCCATAAACTATATATTGAGTGCTAAACAGTAAAATTAATGTGTGGTCATATGTGATGGTCTTGGTGAAACAGAATTTCGACTTTCACAAATATACAAATGAGATATACAATGAAGTTGAATTCATAGCTATAGCATATGTCTATGCTACTTGCTGCAGGACCACACGGCCCAGCACATAATTAAGAGCATTAACTTTGGAGCCAGACTGCTGAATTCAAATTCTGGCTCAACTCCTCTATTGATCTTGGGCAAGTCACTTATCATCTCAGTGGTGTGGTTTCTTCATCTTTAAGATGAGGATAATATGATAACCTGTGAGAATAAAATAAGTTAATATGTGAAAAGCATGGAGTAAGCTTTGGAATATGTAATAAACCAAAACTTAATTCACTGCCATCAAGTTGATACTGATTCGTAGTGAACCTATAGGGCAGGGTAGAAGTACCCCTGTGAGTTTCTGAGAGTATAATTTTTTAGAGAAATAGAAGGCCCTGTAATTTGTATTAAAATTTGTACTATTTGTAGTACTATCATCATTACTATTATAATTTGGCATGTGATAAAAATATTGTTAGTACTATTCCAATCTAAAGGGTTTCTGGAATCAGCTCCATTGATAGTTGGCCTCTGCAGTTCATTTCATAGCAGGGCAGTGCCCAGGTGTGGTAAATGCCTCATAGTACTTCTATAACATATGGGTGAATAATTTCTTCTAATTTGTTTCTTCATCTGATACTGCCACCCTTAGTGCCACAGATAGTACTTGTTTTGTGGTACTAAATTGTACAGGAACCCTTATATGAATGGTGGGGGATGAGGGTGCAGGACAGGGACTGATGAAGGGCCTCTTCGCCAGGTGCATATGTAATTTGAGCAAGAGCTTAGTTTTTAGGTTCACAGACAAAAAATGCTTTCATTCGAAACTTTTCACCAGTTGAAAACAAACTGTCTCTAAAATTACAACGGTTTTTAGAAAGTGTTCATCATATTCAGTGCCCTCCTGGGAAAGTTAGTCTAGCTCCTGTTAAGTTTTGCCTTGTGGTAATGAGCAGTATCCATCAGATTTTAAGAACCACAGGCACAGGTTTTCCTGGTTTCTTAGACAAGCATATTTTATAAATTAAATATATTTAGTACACATAATATATTATAATATGATTTTTGACTCTTGGGGTATCATTTTGCCTTGAAGTACAAAGATTATCATCAATCGTTCAATTAATTTATCCTGTAATATCGAACAATTTCTTATCTGTTTGGGGTTCATTGTTGTTAGAAAGCTAAAAACAAAGTCAATAAGTACCAAGATAAAACTTTTATTCCTACTTTTTTGTCCATAGGACATACTAGATATGTTGGGCTGCCATGTATATTATGATTAACCCTAGCATCGAAGATTATAGAATCCCTATATGTGTGGATTCTGATGTTAAGTCATTTAGAATTTGAAGGAAAGTACAAGGAAATGACTTTGTATTCAAGGGCGTCACACAGTAAACCCTCAACACAGTGTAAAATGCTGTTTACATTTAAACAGCAATATAAAAAATCAGAAATAAATCAGTGACAAGGTGGGTGTGAGAGGTTTGATAGGGATTTATCAAGAGTAATGTAGCAGAGAGAATATACTCAAACCCAAATGGAGGCTGGCATGATAGTGGGACAAGAGGAAAGTAAAAGGAAATAGAGGAAAGAACTGGAGGGTAAAGAACATTTATAAAGGTCTAAATACAGGCATGTACATAGTTGAATATATTTATATATGATGATGGGGAAATAGATCATGGTACATATACTTATAAGATTAGTATTAGGACAGCAGATGGGCATTGGACCTCCTCTCAAATACTTCCTCAGTGCAAGAACATTTTGTTCTATTAAATTGGCATTCCATGACGCTCACCTTCCCGACATGATCACTGAAGACAAATGTGTGCATAAGCAAAGGTGGTGAAGAAAGCTGATGGTGCCCAGCTATCAAAAGATGTAGTGTCTGGAGTCTTAAAGACTTGAAAGTAAACAAACAGCCCTCTAACTCAGAAGCAGCAAAGTCCATATGGAAGAAGCACACCAGTTTGTGTGACCATGAAGTTTTGAAGGAATCCGGTGTCAGGCTTCAAAAACTAAAAATCATAACATTGTGTGCTCACCTTCCTGATATGATCACTGATGACAAATTTGTGCATAAGCAAATGTGATGAAGAAAGCTGATGCTACCTTGCTGTCAAAAGGTATAGCATCTGGGGTATTAAAAGCTTGAAAGTAAGCAAGCGATCACCTAGCTCAGAAAGCCCACATGGAAGAAGCACACCAGCCTTCATGACCACGAGGTGTCGAAGGGATCTGGTATCAGGTATCGACGAACTAAAAATTGTATCATTATAAATGAGTGCGAGAACAGATTGGGGACCCAAAGCCCATCAATAGGTGAAGCGACTTCTCCTTACAGAGGGGTTGCAGGGAGGGTATAAGGCAGTCAAGGTACAGTGTAGTAACAATGACATATGTAACATTCCTCTAGTTCTCAAATGCTTCCTCCCACCCACTATCATGATCCCAATTCTACCTGACAATCCAGGTAGACCAGGGGATGTACAGTGGAGCTGGAAACATGGGGAATTTAGGATAGATAATCCTTTCAGAACTGGTGGTGTGAGGGTGATATCAGGAGGGTGGAGGAAGGGGGGAGTGGAAAGGGAACCAATTTTAGGGATCTACATATAGCCTTCTCTCGGGGGTACAGACAACAGGGAAGTGAGTGAAGGGACACAGGGAATTGAGTGTATGAAAAAGTAATAACAATTTGTAAATTATTAAGGGTTCATGGGAGAGGGAGAGTGGGGAGTGAGGGGAAACATGGGGAGCTGGTACTGGGGGTCTAAGTGGAGGGAGGATGTTTTGAGAGTGATGATGACAGCAAGTGTGCAAATGTGGTCTGCATAAAATTGATACATGTATTCATCATGATGGGAATTGTATGAGCCACCAATAAAATGATTTCTGAAAAAAATTGAGGGGGAAAGTGGAGCTTGTACCAAGGCCTCAAGTAGAAAATATTTGGAAATGAAGATGGCAATTTGTGTACAAATATGATATAGATGATGTATGGAATGTTAAAAGAGCTGTAAGAGTCCCCAATAAAATCATTGGGAAAAAAATCAGAAACATTCTTAAAGTATGGGAAGAATTTTTCATAATTGTGACTTTTTGAGACAATAATGAGCATTGAATACAGAACGAAGAGACTGTGATTGACTAATGTCTTTGTCCTGAATTTCATAAACATTTAGCATTATAACAGTTTCTTGCACTGTGTTTAATATTGTGGACATAAACAAGGCAGCAACAGCCCCCGGAACCTTATAATTTGGTGAAAAGGAGAATTTTTAAATAGACACAGGTATATTAAATGCTTTAGTAAAGGGATTATGGGAATCCTGAAGGGAAGAGAGTAATTTTGTGTGGGAGGAATAAAAATGCCTTTATGTGTTTTTTTTCCAAGTTTTAATCCTCCCCCCACACGCACACTTAAATAACAACATGCAGGACTTTTATTTATTTCTTTTCTTTATTCAAAGAGATTTCCAACCTTAAAATATAGTGTGCATGTGCATTAATACCTACACTAACTGTTTGCTATCATTAGACAAATAGATTATCACAAAATTAAAAATACAGTGCTCCATGTTACAAAATTTACTTATCCATAGCATTTTTGTGCTTTCACATATATAACCTTTTTTGATCCACACTCTGTACAGTTAATCAGGCACGTAAGTTCATCTCCATTTTCCAGATGAGGTAACCGAGACTCAGAGAGGTGGGTCCCAAAAGCAAGTTGGGCCTCAGAGATCTGAAACCCAAGTCTCCAAAGCCCTCACCCGGCTGCTCTTTTTGGAGGGGTGGGCTTTTTCTTTGCAGCAGCTATTCACATTTACTGGCTATTTTGGATGACTCAGTCATTCCAACAGGTGCCTTGTTTGTATTAATTTTATTTCATTCTCACAAGGACCCTGTAAACTAATGCGATTGTTATCATAATTGTACAAGTATTAAGAGATTTTCTGGAATTCTCTACCTAGAACTTCTGTAACACTCTACTATGGGAAGCACTTTCATAGGGAAAGTCTCTTTTTTCTGGGTGTAGTGTTCCCTTTGTCTTATATTTTCACAATTCGCAAGGTGGAAGACCTTGCGGAGAACCCTGGTGGCACAGTGATTATGTATTGGGCTGCAATCTCAAAGGTTGATGGTTCAGAAACCATCAGTGACTCTGTGGGAGAAAAATGATCCTTTGTACTGCCATAAACACAGTGTCAGAAATGCCTGGGGCAGTTCTACCCTGTCCTAAAAGGGGCTGTGTGAGCAGCAACTCAATGGCAGAGAGTTTTGCGGAGTCAAAGAACTTTCAGATAATAAGAATCTTCAGTAGCAGCAATTTTGGTCTCGCTGTCTCAAGTTCTTCAAGTATGAGCGAGCTCCTCACTGAGGCTACAGTCCTGGGACTTAGATTTCTTTGTATGCCATTCCTAATAGAAAGGGGTTTGAAACCTATTTGTAAACACCGACTTAGAGATTCTCCAATGATTTTTACCTCATGTCACTCCCTATCATAGTTCAGTTTTCTTCTACCATGTCTTTTCTTCTGGCAGTCAATGTCTGTGCCTGAATTCCAGTCACCTCAAGTCCTTGGGAGTTTTTTACTGTGTTAAAACTATGAACCTCAGATATTATATGTGGGATATATATGAGACACTTTAGCTTGCTTGGGACACATCATCAGGAAAGACAGACTGATTGAAAAAGACATTTTAATGTTAGGTAAAAGAGAGCATTAGAAAAGCCTTAAGAAAACGTCAGTGAGGTAGATTTACTCACTGGTAGCTATTGCAACAATGGGCTTAAATGTACCAATAATCATGAAGATGAAGCAGAACATGCACCCTTCTGCCCTTCCCCCCATTACATATAAGATGTCACTAGTCAGTGCCCACTCAATTGCAGCTAGCAATAATACTTGTATATTTATTGCTGTACAGGTCCGAAGAGAGGAGTTGAATTTTTTTAAATATTGGTACGCCTTAAATAGATGGGAATGAGTCACCTTGAAAACACTCTTTCTAGTTTACACAAAACAACTTTTACTCGCCCCCACAAGTTATTTTGTAGAGTCATGTTATTCAAAATCTTGAGACCTGTAGCCATTTTCTCCTAGAATACCAAGCAACTTTCATAACTTATAAGTTGAAGAATTCTGACCTAAAGGAAGTAGACAGGGATGAGTTTGATAGGTAGTGTGTACACAGTGAGACAAATGGGACATAAACACACTGAGGAGAGAACCGGTTAATGTATCCCTTAGTTGACTTTTTCCATCCTGGAGATGTCTTTGTCTGTCCTTACTTTCCTTCCCCTTTAGTACATGTGTTCAGCTGTGTATTGTTGTACTACATGCTGTAGAGCTTTGCTTCCTGAGGTTTTAATTATCACCAGCCTCTTTGCAGAATTTGCTGGATTCTTGGTGTCCAGCTGATTGCTTTCGCTTTCTTCCTCTTTTTTAAGATTAGTTACTTTTTCCCTTCCTTTTTATTTCTACTCTCATTCATTGATCTCCCATGAGTAACTTTGTGTATGTTAATATTAAGCTTATTGTGATACACTTAAAAGGGATTTCTTATATGTACTTGACATAGCTTGGTGTTTTTCTAGTATATCTAAACTTTTCTAATACTGGAAAAGCTGTGTTGCAGTATAGCTTAGACAATGGTCATCAGCCAAGGAAACACTACTTAAGGCTTAATTTTTCATAGTATGCTTTAGAAACTTGGGCACAGACTGTGTAATAAATTAGAGAAGGTACTACAGTTGAAAATAAAAAGGGGAAAGGAATGTATGTTAGTCCAGGTAGGCTAGAGGAACAAATTCATGGACACGCATATAGATATAAGAAAAAGGTTTATATACAAGAGGAACAGGACATTGAGCCCAGTCCAGTTCAAATTCATAAGTCCAATATTAGCCCATATGCCCAAAATCAGTCTATAAAGTCTCCTTCCGACTCACGAAGTCACAGATCAGTGGGTGCAGAATCCCGGCTCTGGCAGGGGTCTCCACATGGCTCTTTGCTTCCAGGGCTCAAGGCCCATCAACAGCAGAAGCAGCTCATCGCTGGCAGAGGTCTCCATGTGGCCTCCCCAGCTTCAGAGGTCTGACTCCATCAGAGAAAAGCCGTGTGGCCTCTCCACCGGCTCCTCCAGCTTCTCGGATGCTGCCATCTTGTCTTGTCCATGATTCATCATCTCTGAGACTAACTCCCAACAACTGGGGAAGATAGCTTCTCATCTTCACGAGGGAAATATCACGAGATTTCCCAGAAGTCTCAGGAGAAAGCCATGCCCACATAGAGGTCTCATTGGCTACCCATTGGCTATCTCCAGATTAACAGGCTAGACTCCACTCCTACATTTCAATCATAAAATTAACATAAGCACATGACTGCCACAGAATGCTTTAGAAAGTTAAAAATAATGCCACAGACGTCATTAAATGGGTGAAGGATTACAGATTTTGTCATCAATTTTACATTCAACATTTCATACAGATTTTGTCTCATCATTATTTGTAATCTCTACCATCTAACATCATTTATACCACTTCCTCCGTGTATTTCCTATTTCCATTCTTCTTTCCTAATTTTGTCCTTGGATAAATACTGTTCTTTTGATCTCAAATGGTTGACTGTTCTAAAGTATACATACCTCACTCATGATGCTGTTCACCTTAGAGTAAGGTGACTATGTGTCCCACTTTTTAACAATTTGTCCTGCGTCCCATGGCATTTTGAAATTAAATAAATATATTTCAAACTCTTTTTGCATTCTAATTTTTGTTGCTCCATATAGACCAAATTTTTAATCAAGAACCTCCCCCTCCCCCGGGTCAATGGTGTCCCATTTAAAATCTGGTCACTTTACTTGGAGGTCTATTGTTTAGCTGAAAATTGAGCTGGGGGTTCAGTTTCCAGACCTGAAGGATGACTGAGGTTTATAGTTTCAGAGGTTTCATCAATCCCTATTCAACTAATAATCCCAATCATTTTGATGTGATTTTGAGTTTTGTTTCACATTTTTCTCCTAGGGGATCTTCTAATGTGACTCCTTTTCAGAGCAGTTGGTATTTGGCACCATTTAGGTTTTCTGGCCACAGTCTTGGAGGCTGATGCTTCTGTGGGCCATTAGTCCATTCAGTTGTTTCCGTCTGTCTTTTATTTTCATTACTCTTGTTTCTTAAGATAGAGAGGGGCTGATCGTTACACTTTAAATGGTTGCTTATGCCTTTTTAAGCACTCAGTTGCTACTTAGAAAAGTAGGATGTTAATCTGACCTCACCGCACTGAGGCAAAACACTAAGGGTGTGGGTGTGCAACAGAGCAGCAAAGGAAGCAGAGGAAGGAAGTCCAGGGGGATTACCAAAAATATATTTGGGAGCTAGGGCACCCATCAGACTCAACTGGAAAACACTCCTAAACGTCAATAAATAGACACTGAACAATTTACAGGCTTTTTTGGGGGGGTCATTGGTTTTGCTGTTGTTTTCTTTTCTTTTGTTGCTTTGTTTTGCTTTGTCTTGTTTTTGCATATTATTTATATATGACAATGGGGATATACATCTATGTGCATATATTTATAGGTTTAGTACTAAGGTAGCAGATGGACATTGGATCTCTACTCAAGTACTCCCTCAATGCTAAGAACATTTTGTTCTATTAACCTGGCATACCTTCTGTACAATTACTGAAGACAAAGCGGGCGCATAAGCACATGTAGTGAAGAAAGCTGATAGTACCTGGCTATCAAAAGATATAGCATCAGATCAGAGAATGTACACTGATACAGATAGGAACTGGAAATGCAGGGAATCCAGGATAGATGATCCTTGCAGGACCAGTGGCAATACCAGGAGTTTGGAGGGAAGGTGGGGTAGAAAGGGGAAACCAAATACAAAGATCTACATTTAACCTCCTCCCTGTCTTGTTTTTGTGCACATTATTATCTCTGGGGCATGAACAACAGAAAAGTGGGTGAAGGGAGACATGGGAAAGTGTAAGATACAATAAAATAGCAATATTTATAAATTATCAAGGGTTCACGAGGGAGGGGAAGGAGGAGGAAAATGAGGATCTGAGACCAAGGGCTCAGAAAACAAATATTTTGAGAATGATGATGGCAACTAATGTACAAATGTGCTTGACACAATGAATGGATGTATGGATTGTGATGAGTTGTACGAGACCCACCCTCAAAAAAGATGTAAATATGGACACAAAAATGTAACATGTATGTATATATTGTGATTAGAGCTGTATGAGACCCCAATAAAATGATTTTTAAAAAACAGTGGGAAGTAAATGTAGGAAGCGGGAGTACTAGAACTGAGTGTGATTGTACAATTCATTTTAAAGGTGATTTAGCCATCAGCAGGGGTGTGCTCCAAAATTGATATTGTAATGATTTTATAATTCTCCTTGATATTACTGAATGATCAAATTATTGAAATATATGATATGTAAATTATGTGCCAATAAAACTGTTTAAAATAAAGTTATAGTGTCTGGGGTCTTAAAGGCTTGAAGGTAAACAAGCAGCCATTTAATTCGCAGCAAAGCCCACATGGAAGAAGTACACCAACCTTCGTGATCACGAAGTGTCAAAGAGATCAGGTATCAGGCAGCAAAGAACAAAAAAATCATACCATTGTGAATGAAGGGGAGTTTTGAGTGGGGACCCAAAGTCTATCTGTAGGCAACTGGACATCCCCTTACAGAAGGGTTGTAGGGAGGGGGTGAGCCAGTCAGGGTGCAGTGTAGCAATGATGAAACATACAGCCTTCCTCTGCTTCTTAAATGCTTCTTTCCCCCCACTATCATGATCCCAATTCTTCCTTACAAATTTGGCTAGATTAGAGGATATATCCTGATGCAGATGGGTTCTGAAAACACAGGGAATTCAGGACAGATGGACTTTTCAGGACCAGTGATGAGTGTGGCAATACCGGGAGGGTGGAGGGAAGATGGAGTAGGAGGGGGAACAGATTATAAGAATTCCTGAGGGACATACAACAGAAAAGTGAGTGAAGGGAGAGTTGGGCAGTATAGAACATGACAAAAATAATAATAATTCATGGATTACTAAGGTTTCGTGAGGGTGGGGCAGTGGAACAGAGAGGAAAAATGAGGAGCTGATACCAAGGGCTCAAGTAGAAAGCCAATGTTTTGAGAATGATGATGACAACAGATGTACAAATGTTGACACAATGAGTGTACATATGGATTGAGATAAGAGTTGTATGAGCCTCCAATAAATCTATTTTTTAAAAAGACAGAAACAAACAAAAAAACCATTGTCTTTGTGAACTATGTTATGCCAGTTGATCTTGGTGTCCCAGAGACTATGGTCTTGAGCCCCAGATTCTGCAACTCATTTCCGCAATGTGCTTCTTTTTATCTAAGAAATTTTTATAACTTTTGACCCATATGCTTCACCACATTTTTGGATGTATTTGCACCAAAGGTGAATACCTATAACAAATGTCCTCTATCAGGTTTACATATACTTGTGAATATGTCCCCACATTCCCTCCCACACCAGTTCAACCTGAGTGTCTCTTCATTCATCTATTCTTATGTCACTCTTATTGTGGGCGTGTATATACAATATTGCTTACTTTAGCGGACATATGTTGGAAAGAATTCACTGGCAGTGAGTTTGGTTTTGAATTTCTGGCTAGGAGAGATACTACTTTTGTTTTTCCCTCAAGCATGACCACTCAAAATGGGCTGATAATTGGTTCTCTCATCTGAGTTAGAGGCTTGAAATATTCCCCTTCTAATTTGTAGGATATACTGACTTCTGTGTGGATAAATGAGGGTTCTAGGTGGTCATCAGTATTGTGTTAATCTGGGTAGACTAAAGAAGGAAATTAATAGACACATGTATAACAAAGAGCTTTATATATGAGCAATTACATATTGAGAAAACATCCCATCCCAGTCCAGATCAAGTCTATAATTCCAATATTACCCTATATGTCAGATACTGATCTATAAAGTCCTCTTCAGACTCCTGAAACACATGCAATGGCACTGAATGCAGGAAGATCACAGGCAAAAAGGTAGGAAGTCTTGTGGATCCAATGGCATTGTAGGCATCTCAGTGCTGGCAGGAGTCTCCACATTACTCCTCTAGTTCAGGGCACTAGCATAGTTCCATGTGTCATTTGTCTTGTCAGCTGCAAGGTCTCCTAAGGAGGGAGGGAGGGAGAGAGAGAGAGGGAGAGGGAGAGAGAGAGAGAGAGAGAGAGAGAGAGAGAGAGAGAGAGAGAGACTGACTCCCTCCTCCAAGGCAGAATACCAGAGTTTCTAGAATCCTCAGGAGAAGGCCATTCCCACACAGAGGGCTCATTGATTATGACCTGATGGACAGACTAGACTTCACCCCTTTACTCTTAATTCTCTCAAATTGTCAAACAATTATATAACTACCACAAGTATTTGCCTGCTCTCCTTCCACTTTTTTATACAGATATCATAAGTGATGATGTTTGATGGCATTTTTCAAAAATGCATGATCCAGTAACTTACCAAATTCTAGGTAGAAAACCAAAGCTTCTGATGTCAGATGTACAGAGGGATTCAAATAGCACCACATGTTCTCTATGTGCTTTGTAGTCTTTATTTGAAAAACAGAGATTATAAAATTGTCTTTGAGTGTCTGTTAAATGCAAATATTTGTGCATTTATGTCACACAGAGGCTTTGAATATACCATTTAATTAAGACTTTTTCATTATTTTTTAAGTAGGGGGCTCATACAACTCATCGTAATCCATCCATCCATCCATCCATTGTGTCGGCACATTTGTACATTTGTTGCCATCGTCATTCTGAAAACATTTTCTTTCTACTTGAGCCCTTGATATCAGCTCCTCCTTTTTTCCTCTCCCTCCTCACCTCATGAACCCTTGATAATTTACAAATTATTATTTTGTCATGTCTCACACTCTTCAACGTGTCCCTTAACCAATTTTTCTGTTACCCACTCCCCAGGGAGGTTACATGTCAGTCTTTGTATTCAGTTCCCCCTTTCTACCCCACCCTTCCTCCACCATCCCAGTATCATCACTCTCAGCACTTATCCTGAAGGGGGGATCTTCTGTCCTGGATTCACTTTGTTTGCAGTTCCTCTCTATACCAGTGTACATCTTCTGATCTAGCAGGATTTGTCAGGTAGAACAGGGATCTTGATAGTAAGGCGTAGAGGTGAGGAGCATTTAAGAACAGAGGAAAGTTGAATGTTGAATGAAAGTTGAATGCTATACTGCATCCTGACTGGATCATCTCCTTCCTGTGACCCTTCTGTCAGGGGATGTCCAGTTGCCTACAGAGGGGTTTTGGGCCTCCATTCTGTACTTTCACTCACTCACAATGATATGTTTTTTTTCTTTGATGTCTGATACCTGATCCTATCAACACCCTGTTACCACACAGACTAGTGTGCTTTTCTCTCACTTGGGCTTTGTTGCTTCTGAGCTAGATGGCCGCACTTCTTCTTCTTCTTCTTTTTTTTTTTTAACATTCAAGCCTTTAATACCCCAGATGCTATGTCTTTTGATAGCTGGACACCATCAGCTTTCCTCACCAATTTTACTTATTCACCCATTTATCTTCAACAAGCATATGGGGAAAGTGAGCACACAGTGATACTTTTTGCTCTTTGATGCCTGATAGATACCTGATCTCTTGGATACTTCATGATCACATAGTCTGGTGTTCTTCCTCCATGTGGGCTTTGTTTCCTCTGATCTAGATGGTCACTTGTTTAAAATAAGACTTCATTGAATCTCCTTTTTGTGTGAGACTTTTTTCTCAAGCTGTTATAAACCATGAGATAAACCATGGCTATGGATTTATTGCTTAGGTGTTTTGTAGAAAGGGTATCTTTCATTTGCTATCTGCCACAGGTTGTAAGAGTAAAACTTATTTATGTGGAGAATTTTCACAGCATCTTCTGTTCTCAGAATGGTTTCATTAGCCTTATGTAAAATTTATAAAATGTCCCTATAATAAAATGTGCCTACTACTTTAATATGCAAAATAGTTATATTATAAAAGGTTATATGTGATTTACTCTCAAACTACAGAACACAGAAATGATCAATTTAATTAAGAGATTAATTCTGGAAGATAAATGAGTGGCAAAATAGATGCCATGACTCATTCCATAATCTCTATAAGCTCATTTCCTTATTATAATTTGTGGATAACTATGGTCCAATTCGAGAATTTTTGTGAGGACTATGGCTTAGGATATCCAAAGTGCTTAAAATTTTGCCTCACATAGCATTATTTTGCTATTTGCTATCATTGTTTCTATTAATTGATGAGACTCCCATAGGGAAGATCAGAAATGACCTGGATCTCAATGAAATTCTTCAGGATTTGACTAGATCAAAAATTCTAGTGATACTTAGGTAAATGTTGAGGGCATCCAGTTGGCACGTTTGAACAGGAAAGCAAATGTCACACAACAATGAGACACATAAATTTAGAGTTCAACAGGGTTCTGTTCAAATCACAGCTTTGCCATGTAATCACTATTCAAGTTTGGGTATAATCTTTATAAACTTTCATGTAATCTATAGTATGGAGATAATAATGATTTTAACATTATAGGATTATTATAAAGATCAAGAGAGAGGGTTTAGATCATTAAGTACATTACCTGGAAAAGAAAAGCGAGAAAACCATGGTGGCGCAGTGGTTACATGTTTGTCTGTTAACCAAGAGGTTGGCAGTTTGAACCCTCTAGCTGGTCCATGAGAGAAAAATGTGATGACCTACTTATGTATAGGCAGCCTTGGATACCCTCCACTGCTATTGTAGAGACTGCCATATATTTGAACGGAGATTGTACTTGAATTTTATGCAGTGAAATGACTAAAGTCTTCTTGAGAGAAAAAGTCTGTGCATGGACGTGTGTGTGTATGTGTATTTGTGTTGACAATGATGTGAGAAAGGGACCTTGCAGAAAGCAGTGATTTGAATTGAAATCGATCTGTTTACACTGTCAGATAATCTTGAGGGCTGGAAAAGAATAGAGAAGAATAAGAAAACAAAATAGGCTATACAGTTTTTAAAGAACTACAATGGTTTATACATTTTTTGAATAATTGGAAGGAAATCAGTAAGAGAAAGAAAGATCTGAAGAAAAATAATCTCTTACATTTGTTGGTGATTCATTATGTGTCAGACACTTTATGCTGAATCATTATATTGACTACCCTGTTTCTGTTCACAGTAAACTTATGGTGGGAGAGCCTATCATTGCTTTTATTTTACAGATGAGCAATCAATGGCATAAAGTGGTTACTGTAAATGACGAGGTGTCACTGACAGTGTGGTGGAGCCAGCTTGTCCCCAATATCTGTTCTTAATTTCCCTCGTAATGATAAGAGTTTCAGTTAGACATAAGACTGCTCAGAGTAAATACCACATTGCTTACTTCCTTTGTGTGACTAATTTGTGTCCTGAGGGTACCGAGAGTAACTTTTAGGGTCTTTCTTTAGAGATAATTACCTTAGACTCTGTGCCCATTCTTTATCCCCTCTCTATTATTATTATCACATAGTTTTCCATAGACATATGAAGTTTGCCTCAAGTCGACATAGAGGGGATGATAAGGCAGATAGATGGAAGGCACTTGGGACTTGCAGATATAGAGGAACAGAGCCTCTACATTAGCCTTCGATTACCAGCTGTTGGTCAAAAGATAAGAGAGAATCATAAACTGTCTGGAGCTTTCCATTATTTTCAAAATTCTTAGGCTTATTAACAAGCATTACTAAAGGAAGAACCAAGAGTTGTATTTTGACCCTTTCTTCTGAATCGATTGCAACTACAGTGGTTCCCAACTTTCCTAATGCCAGGACCCTTTAATACAGTTCCTCATGCTGTGGTGACTCCCTCCCCCCAACCATAAAATTATTTTTGTTCCTACTTCATAACTGTAATTTTCCTACTGTCATGATAGAAATAGGGTGATCCTGGTGAAAGGGTTGTTCAAGCCCCAAAGGAGTTGTGACTCACAGGTTGAGAACTGCTGGAGTATACCATCTCAATGACTGTGTATGCTATCTCATTAGAATCTTTATCTTGAAAGTTCTGAAATGACCTTTTGTTAAAAAGGATTGTTCTTTTTTTTTTTAAAGATTACTATGGTGTTTCAGCCAGAGAAGCAAATGGACTTCAGGTTTAAAACAAGAGCAGAGACAATACTAGAATTCAGTGATATATTTTCTGTACTATTCTTGAGTAAATAATCAACTAACCGTGAAAGCCCTGCTATGAGAAGAGATCATCTTTTTTGCATTTCTTTTACCTTTGCAAGAATGTTACTGATGCTAAAACTGGACTTTTCCACATCTTCTTCATTAATGGAGGCCATTCTCAGCAACCAAACTGTTGACATTCTAGAGAGTGACATCTCCCTAATGGACACAGTTATTGTGAAGCACTCCAGAGGAAACTGGATAAGGGACTTCAATCACGTCAACATAGAACTCAGTGTCCTTGAAAAGAAAAGGAAGAGATTTTTGTTTTGACAAAGGTTGCGGAAATAGTAAGGAACTGGGTATAATCCTAATACTCTGTTGTCATGTGCATAACATGATCCACTGGCCTCCAATACAAGATAAGGTCTGTGGATGTTCATTTCCACATCCATGTCATTATTCAGGAGAATGGATCTCTTGTTGAAATCTGTACTTTCTTGGATGAAAAATATATCTGAGAGCTCGCATGAATACAGGTGTTGCTTATCCATGTCTCAAGTCCAGAAAGATAAGTTAATTCTTGAAAGAAATGGCATGAACTGGTACCAATCAACTTGCTTTAATATTCCGCAAGCTACAGTTAAAGACAAGGATATTTGAAACCTTGGGGATGGTATCTGTGTTTCTGACTAAAAGAACAGTTCGAAATCTAAGAAATGTCCAGATACTGGCCAGGTGATTCCTTAGATCTATCTGTGATGCTTTGAGACAATAAAATTTATAATGAATAAAAAAGTGACTGATCTTGAGATTGTCCTGTGGCACATAAATAATAAAATCCAAATATAGTTTCATGAATTTTAGTTATTTGTTTTGTTTTTAATTATTCAGAGATGTGATCTATAAATGACTTTTCGAGAAAGGTTAACTACCTTTAAATAAATCAAGGCCATTGGAAGTCATTATTTTAGTATGTGTGCTGCTGAAGCAAGCACTGGAAGTCATTATTCTAAATAAAAAGTAAATTCTTGAAAAACTTTGGCAGCAGTTTGCTTCCAATGATACAGAGCTATGTTACAGATTCTTATTTTGAACAATAACTAATCACTTTTTCAGTTATCAGTTGGTCACTTGTTGACAGTCAATCCTGGGGTTAAGTAGAACTGTTAAGTGATTAGCAGTGTTAGATAAGGGGGAACTTCAAAAAGTTCATGAAAATTGGAATTCAAAGATAATGGAATTTTTCCACAAACCTTCTGAAGCTTCCCTGTATGCCTTAAGGCAGCCTCAGCCTGAAGTGCTTTGTAAAGCATACAACGTAAGCACCATCATGACTTAATAGGCCTTTAAAGTAGATTTTCAGATAAACAGGGACTTATCTTGCCTCTACGTTGGACAAAGTGAATGGTCACAGAGCTTTGTATTTTAATGACAAATGGATAAAAATCTTGTACTTAAATATCAGTGGCATTTGAAAGTGATGCTTGTTCCTAGACTGTGTCATGATTGTATAGTATTTCTAAGCCATGTTCAAAACCAGATTCTTTAGACAAGAGCATGGCATAGATGAATTATGCAGAATCTCAATGGGCAATGCAATATTGAATATAGATGTTTCTCAATTAATTGATAATCATATTTAGATTCTGCGAGCCACATGAATTATTATACCTGACTTCAACAAACTCACCTTATTTTCAATGCAAACAGAAATAAATACTTGGTGTTTTTTTTTAAGTTTTAGTGTGAATCAAGTTATTTGTCAAGCAAGTTATTGAGATATTGTAAATCTTTCTTTAAAAACATTGTGTAAATTTTATAGATGAGTTCACAGCATAAGGCATTTTGATTGTTCTACTTTGAGCAAGGCTTATTTCGCTAATCTTCTAATCAAATGAGACTAGGACAATTTACAATGGAATCTTCTTAGAAATTACTCTGTTAAAACAGATAGAGATCTAAGGGAGTCATGAACAGGGGAGACTTATGGTATAATGGACAGAGACTGAACTGTGGAGTAAGAAGATTTTTCAGTTCTATAAAAAGAGAAAGATAACAATTCATCTTGTAAAGAAGATTAAAAGCAGTGACGTAAATTAGACTTGGTCTTTTTTATATAATATCTGAAAGGTTTTGGTTTTTGTTAAGCCTCTACATACTTTATTTTTGAGATTCAACAACACGTAAACTGAATCAACAATTTCTACATGTACTATTCAGTGGCATTAGCTTTGAATTACCCCTTCTCACAGCAATTTTTCAAGCTGTCTTCTCCCATTAACATAGACTCACTACCTCCTAAGTTTCTATCTAATCTTTCAAGTTGCTGTTAACCATTTGATCCCATGTAAATAGTTCTTTAACAACGTCCAATATTCAAACTAGTGAAGCCGAACTACTGTTTAAGAGCATGATGATGGCATAGTGAGTTACCATTTGGATTGCTAACTTCCAGGTCAAACAGTTCAAAACTGCCAGCTGCTCCACTGGAAGAAGTTGAGGTTTTCATCTCCCATAAAGTTTTACCACCTCAGAAAATCCAAAGGGGCAATCTCCTCTGTTCTCTAGTCACTCCCAATGGCACCAGTGGACATTGTTTGATTTTATGATGACTTCTGGGTCTTTTTTGTTTGTTTAAGGCTTGAGCAGAAACTCAAGGCCGTGGTTTCAGGGGTTATTCCGTCTTCATGCATTCAGAACATCTAAATTCCATGAAAATTGAAATTCTGTTAGGTATTTTCCCCCCCTTCAGCAGTATGTTTGATCAAAATGTCTAGGAATGTTAGCAGGGCATCAGAGCACATCGTTTTGAAAGGACTTATTTCCTGTCAAATCAGCTGAGGAGAATGGATGTACTTGGTTGAAACTGGCCACATTGTTTTTGCAGCAAAATTTAAGGCAGAAAATTAAGTTGGAGATCTCATGCCTTTGCATTAAAAAGCAAAGCTGTTTTACTATTTTGGTAGTCCTTATCTAAAGGATCCCTGGTAGTGTAGAGGTTAGGAGTTGAGTTGCTAACTGCAAAGCCAGCAGTTGGAAACTCCCTGCCACTCCGTTGGGTAAAGGTGGGGCTTTCTACTTCCATAAAGAGATGCTGTTTGGGAGGAGGGGGTGGCCCTGAGCCCCGGTGATGTAGTGGTTGAGTGCGGGACTGCGGCCCACTGGGTTGGAGGTTCAAATTTAGCAGCAGCTCTCCAGGAGCAAGACTGGGCCTCCTACTCCCACCACCAGAGGGCAGTGATGCCCCCCCCCCCCAAAAAAAAAGAGATACTGTTCGGGAAATACACAGGGGAAGTTCTCCCTTGGCCTAGAGGTCCTTATGAATTGGAATCAACAAGATAACAGTGAATTTATTTTTTGTTCTGTTTTATTTTTAATATCATACAGAAACAGCAAAGTGAAGCTGGTAGGTTGGTGAAATAGTTGGCTAATTCCTTCATTTTGGAGTTAAGTGAACTGAGATTCATTGATAAAAAATTTTTCCTGAAACACAAAGCTACTTAGCAGTAGAAAAGTCATTAAAGAACTATTTGAACCTCAAACAGTATTCATTTCACTTGCCATTGTTTTTTAAAAACTAATTTTCATATATTTAAAACTTCCAAGGTCAAAAAGCCCCTTCTAAGGTCATCTTTCAATGGAATAGCCCTCATGAAATTAAATCTATTTCAAAAACGATGCTATTCTAAAGGTATCTGGGAATCCTAAGTACTTAACAGAAAAAAGTTTAGAAAAAGGTAAAACCAAGTCCAATAAAAATCTCATTAATTTAAACTCTATTAAGTAAGGATTGTGAATAATACTGGAGCTCAAATTTAGTTTTGCTTCCTCAATTCTTACTTCATTGTCTATGCAAACTAATAATGTGAGCAAGATTAGAAAGGAAATGTTTTAAACGGTTAAAGGAGCACAATGTTTCTGAGCAGCAGTCAGTGGTGAGCAATGATGATTAACATACCCAGAAGAGGCATGCTAATTACACACTGCCTTATCTGGTCATTACAGCAGGTTCCCCAAGGCCTTTCTGTTAGTAGGTGGAACTTGCTTTTCTTTCCAATTATTCCGTAATTAAGAATACCACAAACTTATTTCACTTTCTAATGGCACTGGCTTTATTAAACAATTGACTTGAAGTCAAATGACTATATATTTCCTGATGTGTAAAGTAGATAGTAATTGCTGATGTATGATAAAGATAGTGTCTGTGTTTGTTAGCATCATATTGTCTAGGGTCTCCTCCACACTATCATTTTGTAGAGAAAGTTCAGAATCTCTTTTCCATGTATTCTTATTTACTGATCCCTGCCTGAAGGCTCATATTGATCTCTGTTATTTACTTAATGGAAGTCACAGCCTCCTTAGATTCAAGAC
The DNA here is from genome assembly GCA_004026705.1 of Nesogale talazaci. NCBI lineage: Eukaryota > Metazoa > Chordata > Mammalia > Afrosoricida > Tenrecidae > Nesogale > Nesogale talazaci. The sequence goes on along the minus strand of PVJH01002178.1, from coordinate 142,273 downwards.
TGTTCTTTTTATTCTTTGATGGAGCAAGGAATAAGCAAATGTGTCTGTTCTATCGATGTGAAGATTACAGCCTTACAGAAAGAAGGTATCAGCAATTACATTTTTCAGAGAATATAGCCCATATTTAAATTGTACCAGTTTTGTTATTCTACAAGGAGAACAATCAGATATTTAAATGGTATGTTATTTTTGTTACTTAGAAGAAGACTCATTATGTAGATATTATTATATAGGTATTGATGTAGGTTCCTTTTTTAACTATTGAAATACTTTGCCCAGGCATTGCCAGTACTAAACAATTTATTTGTAGTTATGCCATTTAAATTTTGGTCATGTTTGATTTTTCCAAATAGAATTAAACAGAGATGAAAATAGCATGTGGTTCAGGCTTCGTTGTTTGAACCTAAGAAACTCATCCATTTTATATTTATTTGATGGAAGGATGGGTGGAATGTATTCTCTTGTGGGCGTGCATATTTTGCCTCTTTTTAAGGTTTTAATCTGGATGGAATATCTTCATGGTTGGCTAACATACTCATATTTGGTCTTTAGATTCCACACACCCCTTCCCCTGTTATTCTAGAGTCAGGCATATATGTATAGTCTGAGTATGATATACATATATCATATATCATATACATATGTATACATATATCATACTCAGAAGATACTTTCCAACTCTTAGCTTGTCTTGCTAATACAACCACTAAAAAGTAATGCAGAATTCAAATTGTAGAACACAGATTGTCTCTGCTTCTTTCCATCACTGTGACCCTGTAATCTACCGCATATACTTGAGTATAAGCCAAGCCAAATATTGGCCAATGCACCTAATTTTACCACAAAAACTGCATTAAAATATATGGAAAAACTTGGCATATACATGAATATATGTGTACTCAGAAAGTGAAGCATCTCTTTTCTTGCCATAGCCAGAGGAGGAATTTTGATCGCTAATTAGGTATAGATATACCTATGTGTCTGATACACATGACACATCCTGTTGAGTGCAGGTTATTGACAGTTCTTCCTTCTCTGGTGCCTGATATCACTATTTTCTTCTGGTACTGGCTTTCTTTTCTCAGTCAATGGATATTACGTCTTTAAAGAACTACCTGCAACATCCTTCAGATTACAGTGATGAACAAAGTCACACCTCGTCCCCTCAAAGAGATCATGATTAAGGACGGAGAGGCAAGTGAATAGTTTCAAACATCCATCCATGCGAGTCAGTGTGCCTGGGGTGATTCATATTCTCTCTCACTTTTTCAAACACACACAGACACACACATCCTTTAAAGTATTAATGTGAAGATTGCTCATATACAAATATTTTATCACAAAACCTGGGTTCTAGTCTTGCTCTGCTAATTCTTCAGGCAAGTGATTGAGTTATAATTGTCTGGCAACACTGTAAGCAGTATATTAAGTCCTTGCTGTCACCACCATCAACATCTCTGTGGAATCAGCAGCAAAAGCCCTACAATAAATTATTTTTATCCTGAAGTTATTGAAGGGAAAATAGCAATTACCCAATCATAGAGGTAAATTTCCTGGTGGCTATAAGTTCATATATTTTGAAGTCATCCTAAAGCCAACCATTACAACCTGAGCTTAATCTGTTTAACACAGAAAGAAAGCTCTTTCCTAAGACCCCGAAACAGATTAATGCTAAATAGTCCTAGCAAATGGAAATGCTGTAGCATCAAATATTAATATTTTGTAGCAGCAGGCAGCCAAAATGTTAATGGCTACTATGCATTTGAAGGCCTATTTAACTGTGAATTTTATTAGGACCATTTCTCAGCACTGGAGTTATAAATGGGCTTATAAATGAGAAATTAGCCACCCCTCTAGGGAACAGCAGGTTCTTTGAAATCTTAATTAACCAATCACACTGATCTTCTCTTCTTTCAATTGCCTCCACTTGGTTAAGTGATGAAGAAAATACTGTCCAGATGGAAACCCCTTAAATAATGGGAGCACCATTCTTTTATGTTGAGATAAATACACAATTGGCTCTCCATAGGCACAGGTTCCACAATCGAGGATTCCACCCACCTCGTATCAAACACAGTTAGGGGCATAGCAGAAATAATTAAATGATCAGAGAAATCCCTCAAAAACCTAAGTGGGACCATGATATGCTACTTAGATACCATGTGCAGTGCATTAGTTATTAAAAGTAGTTTAAGATGACGTAAAGCATACAGGAGAATGTGTGTAGGTTATATGCAAATACCACAAGATTTTATATGAGACTTAAACATCTGCCTATTTTGATATTAGTGGGGGTCCTGGAACCAGTCCCAGAGGGATGACCATGATCATAAATGGAAAAAGAGAAAAGAAAATTGAAAACATGGTTTGTTTGAATGTTTGAATTTCCATGTTTGAATGTTTTTATTTGTCCCTTGCTCTTTTTGAAAAAGTTCAGTGCTAAACTGGAAACATGTTTGTAAAAATCAGAAATAAATATAAAGAAACATAGGATATTTTGCATATATATTGATAATTCTAACACTATGACTTTAGAAGTACCATTATATTTTGTGCAAAGTCACAAATTGAAGCAGTGTTTTTAAAAGAACTTTTAACTTCTAACAAACTATAAATTGATGCATTGTAAGAAAACATAACTGATGTTGTGGGAAGAAAATACGTAAAAATTTACCAGTGTTTTTAATTGAATATTTCACAGGGACATCAGATTATATATTTTTTGTGTTCTCTCATTGTCTCCTTCAAATGAGTACTTCAGTCAGTGTGATTTTTATGAATTTATAAAATATTTTGCTATCAGTGTGCCTTCCTTTAAACTCAGAATTTTGACTTTGAAATTGTTTTAATTACACTATATAATTTCCAGGACTTTATGCACCTTCCAATATTGATTATTAAAGGAAAAATATAGAGTGACTTAAGACACCTTAAGTCACATTTCTAGCTCTCATTACTGAAGACCTAATTTCCCAATACTTGCTACATATTCTTTAAATTTGAGCAAATATTCTGCTTTCTATGAGCGAGACATATATGTGTAGTGTTTGTGTTAAATTTTCAGAGCAATATAGTAAAATGGAGGAAGAGAGTCGGGAATAGGAGAAGGAACTATATCGGGGGTTGATTGCCTCCCTGAACAAACTGCCTCTTTTGTCATGAGATCAGTGAAGCAGTATGATGCCTGGCTTCTATTGCTGAATATGCATTTCCAAAGTAAAAAAAAAAAAATCTGATGAAAACAGGGGAAATACAAACTAGAATGTGAAATTCTCATGAAATCCAGATTTCTGGAAATATTGAGATTGAATCATGTGCTGAAATGATTGTTCTAATGTAATCTTTAAACCTTAAACCAAAAATATCTCAGGGATCTCCTCCACCCTCCCGGTACCACCCCTCTCACCACTGGTCCTGAAGAGATCATCTGTTCTGGATTTCCTGTTTCAGGTTCCTATGTGTACCAGTGTATATCCTATGGTCTAGCAGAATTTGCAAGGTCGAATTGGGATCATGATAGTGGATGGGGGAAGGGGAAGCATTTAAGAACTAGAGGAAAGTTGTGTGTTTCATCATTGCTACACTGCCCCCTGACTGGTTCCTCTGCTCCCCACAACCTTTCTGGAAGGGGATGTCTCATTACGTATAGATAGGCTTTCGGTCCCCAATCTGTACTTTCCCTCATTTATAATGATATAATTTTTAGTTCTTTGATACCTGATACCTGATCCCTTTGACACCTCTAAGGCTGATCACTAAGGCTGGTGTACTTCTTCCATGTGGGCTTAGTTGCTTCTGAACTAGAGGGCTGCTTATTTACCTTCAAGCCTTTAATACGCCAGACGCTGTATCTGTTGATAGTCGCACACCATCAGCTTTCTTCACCACTTTTGCTTATGCACACATTTGTCTTCAGTGATCATATTAGGAAAGTGGGCACATAATGATATGATTTTCAGTTCTTTGATCCCTGATAACTGATCCCTTTTATACCTCATGGTCACAGAGACTGGTGTGCTTCTTCCATGTGGACTTTGTTGCTTCTGAGCTAGATGGCAGCCTGTTTATCTTGAAGCCTTTAAGACCTGGTGTGCTAGTCTAAGTAGACTAGAGAAACAAACCCATAGACACGCATATGGATATAAGGGTGCAATTTATACATAAGAGGAATAGAACATTAAGAAAGCATCCCAACCCAGTCCAGTACAAAGTCACAAGTCCGATATTAGCTCAAATGTCCGATAACAGTCTATAATGTCTCCTTCCGACTCACAAAGTCACAAGCCAGTGGGTGCAGAGTCTTGGTGCTGGCAGGGGTCCCCTCATGGCTCCTCGCTTCCTGGGTTCAGGGTCCATCAACAGCATCCAATAGTGGTAGAAGCAGCTCAGCACTGGCAGTGGTCTTTAGGTGGCTTCTCTAACTTCAGAGGTCTGGGTCCATCAGGGCACGGCTGTGTGGCTTCTCCTCCAGCTCCTGCAGCTCCTGGGACGCTGCCACCTTGTTTTGTCCGTAGTTCATTGTCTCTGGAACTAAATCCCAACTACTGGGGAAGATAACTTCTCATCTTCATGAAGGATGTATCTCAAGATTTCCCAGAAATCTCAGGAGAAAGCCATGCCCACACGGAGGCCTAATTGGCTACTCAATGGCTATCTCCAGATTAACAGGCTAGACTCCACCCCTACATCTCAATCATGAAATTAACATAAGCGCACGACCACAACACTGAGCACCATCAGCTTTCTTCACCACTTTTGCTTATGCATACATTTGTCTTCAGCGATCATGTAGGAAGGTGACGATCATGGAATCCCAATTTAATAGAACGAAGTGTTCTTGCATTGAGAAAGCACTTTAGTGGAGACTCCATGTCTATCTGCTCCCTTAATACTAACCCTATAAATATATGCAGGTAGATCTATTTCCCCATCATCATATATAAATATGTTTATATATGTACACAAACATGCACATGCTTGTATTTAGACCTCTATAAATGCCCTTTGCCTCCTATTTCTTTCCTGTTTCCTTTTACTTTCCTCTTGTCCCACTATCATGCTCAACCTTAATTTGGGTTTCAGTCATTTCTCTTGACTAGATTACCCTTTAAAAATCCCTACCAGGTCTCTCACACCCTCTTGCCACTGATTTTTTTTGGGGGTGATTTTTGATCACCTATTGTTCCCTTGTTCCTGGGTTGGTCAACATCACCTCCTTTCCCCCACCTTCTCCTTTCTCCCATGTACCCCCAGAACCATCAGTCCCATTGTTTTCTCCTCCAGACTGTTCATTCAGCGTATCTTACATGATAGACCTGTAGAGATAATAATATGCACAAAAAAAGAAGACATAGCAAAACAAATGACAAAAGAAAACAAAATGACTACAAAAAAAGTCCAGAAAAATATATAAGTAAAAAAATTAAAATAATAATAAAAAAGAAAAACCTGTAAATAGTTCAAGATCTGTTGACCTCTAGGAGTGTCCTCCCATTGAGTCTGATTAGGTGCCACACCCTGGCCCCAAAGTCTATCCTTGGCACTCCCTTGCAGCCTCCATGCTTTGCTCTGCTACAAGCCCTTAATGTTTTGCCTTGGTGTGGTGAGGTCAGCCTGGATGCAATCCTGACCTTGTGTCTCCAGTACTGTTCCTATAGAGTTTGGGGTCAGTGAGGGAAATCATGGTTCATAAGTGAAGTCGGCCGTATGGTCCTCTCTGTGCCATGGTTCTTTTGAGTGGGGATATCGTCCTCAAAGCTTGGTGGACCGGGATGCACTCCACTCTCTCTTCCTCCCTCTTCAATTGCTCCCGTGTGCTCTGGTCAGACATGTCCCTCTCCCTGAGCTGCAGCTTCAGTGCTGGCATCTAAAGTAAATTCTTTGGGGGGATGGGGCAGCTGCCCATGTAGTTGAGATTGGGACTGGACTGTCAGACAGGCATAGTGCTCTTTTAAGAACTATCGACTTGGGGTCCATCTAACAACAGCAACTCGTAAGATTAGAGCAATCTGAGTTGATGTTAATGGAGAAGGGAAGGTTCAGAAAAGTAGAATGAGAGTGGTTGAAGAATACAATCTGAGGTCCAGAATTGTACATGTAGAGTGTGTTGAATTTGTATATATTGTATATATTGTCTCATCAGCGACAACAATGTCAAAGGAAATTATGAGACAATAAAGTGAGCTAGGGAATTTCAAGTAAAAGGGATATTTTGCATACAAACATACTGTTAAAACGTAGCATGGCATATAGAATAAGGTCAAGGAAGTCTTATTGCCTTACTGTGCTAATCCAATTTAGGGCAAGAAGGATGAGCCTAGGTTGAGGAATGAAGGTGCCATTGGGACATATATGCTTTTCAATTGCAAAAGAGCTCAAAGGAATTTGGAATGTATTCATTGGACCTGATATTCTTGAATGTGTTTTAGGGCACTTGTGAACATCTTAAAAATAGATTCTGATTTGGGAGCTGGAGGTGGTGGGGGTGGGCAAGGGATATGTACACATATATTTTTTAAGGAAGGGATCCTTTTTTTCCCCATGAGATTCTTTAATCCCATAAAAGTTAAGACTCTATATTAGATGTAAAACAAAATTACTTATAGATTTTAATTATGGAAGGACAGGAGCTAAATTGTTTTTGTCTTGTTGTGTGGTGGGCTTCCTTTCTGTTCTTTAAAAAAAGATACATAGGCAGAAAAAGACTGAGGTCATTTGGTGGTGTTACTGCTGTCAAGTTGGTTCAGCCTGCTCCTGGGACATCTTAATTGTTGTTATGTTAAGCTCATTGTTTCAGTAACTATGTCAGTCCTTATCAAGGGTCTTTCTCTTTATTTCTGCTGCTCTCTGCTTTACCTAGCATCATGTCCTTCCCCAGGGCTAGTCTCTCTTGATAGGGTGTACAAAGACTTGCAGCAAAGTGCCCACTACTCTCACTTTTAAGCAGCATTCTGCATGTACTTCTTCTTAGACAGATCGTTCATTCTTTTGATCACCCATGTCATGTTTTGATCACCCATGGTGAAGAATATGCCATATTTTGAATGCATCAATTATTTTTCAGTCTTCTTTTTTTTCATTTCCAACTTTCACATACAGTATACAGTTGGAAATACCATCACTTAGGTCAAGTGCACCACAGTCCTCTATGTGACACCTTTGCTTTTTAACAAATATTTTGCAGCAAATTTTCCCAGTGCAATGTATTCTTCGATTTCCCAGTGCTTCTTCCATGGACATTGATTATGGATCCAAGAAAAATGACTTGAGATCAGAGATTATTGTTGTATGAATCCTATCTTACACCATATACAAAACTTTAAGAAAATCAAAGGCTTAAATGTAAGAGTTAAAACTATGAAACTCAATAAATATATTTTTATATCCTTGGATTTGAAATGGATGATCTCATATTTGAAATTAAAAGGACAGGAAGAGAAAAAAATTAGAAATAGATGAAATGTATAGAAGAAAAGATGAAGAAAATGATTTTCATACCAAAAGAAATAGACTTTAATGGTTACAGAGAAGACAGGGGAAGAGAGGGCAGGAGAGGGTGGGTCAGTGAAGAAAAAGAAGTATATCAAGATTAAAATTAAAAAGGATACATAGATAGTCACACAATAGACAGTAGAATAGGTAAACATGTAGACAATAATGAGTAGATATCACATGGGTAGTTTTTTGTTGTTGTTTTAAGGATAGAGATCAGAAAGTTAAAACAAACAAAAGGTCTGCTGGAGTGGGGTGGGTTACTTTTGACCCTTTTGAGTTCTTGTTGTAAAAAAAAATAGTAATAATAATAATAATAAACAAAATTGTGGTTGAGGTCTGAGAACCAGAACAGAAAAAAACAATTCATTGGATGGGAGAAATGCTTGCAAATCATATCTCAGAAAGAACTTTGATGTAGAATGTATGAACAACCATTACAACTCAAGACAATCTAATTTTTAAAAAGCACAAAGGAATTGAATAGCCATTTCTCCAAAGAAAATATGCAAATGACTAGTGGCACATAAAAAGATGTTCAACATCATTGCTAACCATGAAATGCTATCTCAGAGTCACCAACATAAAAAAAGTTTAGTGGCTGAGCCTCGGTGGCATAGTGTTTGAGTGTGGGACTACAGCCAACAGGCTTGGCGGTTCAAATCCAGTAGCGGCTCTCCAGGAGTAAGGCTGGTAGCTCCCACGAACATCAGAGGGCAGTAATGCCCCCCCCCAAAAAAATTTAGTTTTGGGTACTTGATATGGAAAAATCCAAGCCCTCATCAATTGCTTCCAATAATATAAAGTGGCACAACTGCTTTAGAAGCAGTGTGGCAGTGCCTCAGAAGATTCGGCATCAAGTTCCTATAAGACCTGGCTGTTTCCCTGTCAGATAAATACCTAGGAGAACTGGAAACATCTGTTTACCTAAAACTTGTACACAAATGTTCACTGCAGAATTATTTATAGTAGCGGAACACTGGAAACAACCCAGATACACACAACTGGTGATGGATAAATAAAATATGGCATGTCTATGTAATGGAATATTATTCAGCAATAAAGGGAAATGAAGTATTGATATGTACTAGAAGTGGATGGCCTTTAAAAGCTTTATGATATGTGACAGAAGCTCGCCATAAAAGACCACATATTATGATTCCATTTCAATGAAATATTCATGACAGGAAAATCTATACAATTAGAAATCTTTATCAGTGTTAGCTTAGGGTTGAGAGTGGTGTAAACTGGGAAGTGATTAGAGAATTATGGTTAAAGTTTATGGCTTTTTTTTGATTGATGAAAATATTCTTTACCAAGATGTTAATTATAAAGCTCTCTGGATATGCTTAAAATTATTGACTTGTAAACTTTAAATAAACGTGAGGTTTTTTTTGGATGGGACATAAATATCAGCAAGTGTATTAAAAAGAGGAGGTGGTGATCTAAAGACGTGTATGGGTGACAGCAAAACCCATGTGCAAGGGTTACCATAAGCCTCTAATGAATTCCCTTGAACAATTAATTGAGTAGGGATGTAGCTTGCTTTGCCCTCAGACAAAATCCATTTGAAAGTGAATCAATGGAGATCTAGTTTGGGTAAATTTTGAATCTTATATTTTGTATTCCCATATGTGTTAGTCTGGGTAGATTGGAGAAACAAATTCATAAGCACGCATACGTATACAAGGGAGAGCTTTATATACAAGAGGAATGGAACATTGAGAAACATCCTAGCCTAGTCAAGTTCAAGTCCATAAATCCATTATTAGCCCATATGTCTGATACCAATCCATAAGTCCTCTTCAGACTCCCCAAGCACATGCAATGATGCCAGGATAATCACAAGCCAGTGGGAGCAGAATCTTGTGTACACAGTGGTGGTAGAAACATCTCAGCATTGGCAGGAGTCTCCATGTAGCTTTTCTGGCTTCAGAGGTCTGATTCCATCAGGATAGGCCCATGTGGCTTCTCCACTGGATTGGCTCATGGAATCAGCCTTGTGTGTTGTCAGTAGAGCATTTCCAAGAGACTGAGCCAAGTCTCTCACCTCCAACTGGGAAATACCGCGAGGCTTCCCAGAATTCTTAGGAGAAAGCCATGCTCACACAGAGGTCTCATTGGCAGTTTCCAAATCGACAGGATATACTCCACCCCTACACTCCCAATCCTGAAATTGGCATAATTACATGACTGCCACACCATATGATCTATTTTTTTTAATTTAAAGGTCAGAGTAATCTTAATATGAACAACCTTCATTCTGCTTTCTTTTTGATTGAGGTTTTTCTGTGTTTTATTTTGCTGTTGTTGTTTTGTTTATATGCTATCCAGGATAGGAAAATCTATACAAATAGTAATTAGATGAATTGTTTCTTAGGGGAATATTATGGAGGAGGAGGACTGGGGTTGGGGGGAGATAGGGAGTTTAATAACAAGGAGTACAAAAATGAAGAAAATTTTCTAAAATTGATTGCAGTGATGAATGCACAACTCTTTTTAATACACTCAAACCATTGACTTGTATGATACAAGATTATATGTCAATAAAACTGTTATACCCCACAACCAAAAGCAAAAAGATGGAGTGGATATCATACCCAGGCAGAGGAAGTACAGTTCCTGAAATAATGTGGTGACAATGGGGATGGGAAAATGATGAAGGATCTTTGGAAGTCAGTAATGAGGAAGAAAAAGTAGGACTGTAATTGATGTGATATGAACTCGAACTGTGGTTCGCAATCTTCCTAATGCTGTGGTCCTTTAATATAGTTCCTCATGTTGTGGTGACCCCAACCATAAAATTATTTTTGTTGTTTCTTGATAACTATAATTTTTCTAGTTATGAATCTGGCAACCCCTGTGAAAAGGTCACTTGACTGCCAGGTAAGAACCGCTGGAAGGAGATACCTTTGTGGAAGCTCCCAGGTTTCTGTATTGGGGGAAATCAGGTAAATAGAGAACAGTTCCTCCATTCACCACAATGGAGCAGGAATATGGAAGGCTATACTGGTTTGAGAGAAATATTGTGCGTGTTTTGTTTTGATTGAGTTTGAGGTACTTCTTACATGGGTTTCGATTTGTACTGCTAACTGCAGGATCAGAAGCTGGAGCCCCCAGCCAGTCTAAGGAAGATTGATGAGACAGCCAACTTCTATAAGATGTAGCCTGGGAATCCCTATGACACAGTTCGACACTTCCCTATAGTTTTACCATGATTCAGAATCCATTCTATGACAATAGTTTTTTCTTTCCTTTTTTTTTGGGGGGGGGCGGGGATCAAGTGGAGTAAGGGGGTGGGTAAGAATATTTACTCAAGTATAAGCTGACCCAAGTATGAACCAAGGCACCTAATTTTACCACAAAAGCTGCATTAAAAATGCCCTGAAAAACTCAGCTTATACTCAAGTATATATGGTAATTTGAAATGTGTCCAACACTTGTAGTCATTAAGTTGGAAATTGATAGTGAATTAAAGCTGAGGCTTTGGATTTGTACAAAAATTGGCAAATGTGTATTTATTAAGGAGAAAAAAAAGGACTCAAGGACATGTAAGAATTTTCAAGGATTTGCTGACAAAGGAGACAGAGAAAAAGCTGCCAAAAAGTTGAGAGAACAATCAAACGAGGTTTTTATGAATGCTCAGAAAGGTTCAAAAAGGAGGGAATGGTTGACTTTATCAGCTCTATCCCCTTCACAGAACTGAATACTGAAAAGTATTCTCTGTGCTTGATAATTTCGAGGTCAAAGTAACCTTGATGAGCAATTCTGTGACATACTGAGGGTAGAAACTATAAGAAGTTCAAAGGAGGGCTTCTTTAAAGGAGATGGTAGAGGTAACTTTATTTTAAAAAACTTGTTTTCTCTTATTCCTTAATACTTTTTCTTTAATTAATACATTTCCAAACCATGATGCCTTATTTTCTTTTTACATCACATGTGCTTTAATCCAGGTTATTTTTTTCTTTTCATAACCAAAAATAGCACAGGGATTATAGCATCTGTGTTACACACATTAGAGTTCTCAATTTATGTAAATCTTTAACTTCACTCACCAAAAAGTTTTGTCAGATTCTATTTATAAAGTCAAGAAAATTTCTTTACTAGAGACCAAATTATTTTATTCCACAAGTATTTTAGAAAGAAATAGAAGAGTAATTAAGGGAGTAAAAAGACTTTTTATTCTAAAATTGTGTTTTAATTTAATTTAAATTGTGATTTGAAATTCTAATTTTAATTTAAATTGTGATTTAAAATTCTAAGTCATTTGGGGATTTGGGACAATAACACAGCCATATGAGCAATGTTAGAATCACTGAAACAATAATATAAAAATATTCTATTGTTAGAACATGGCGCCATTAATCTCTATTTTAGAGGTCATTTTTGACAACTTTCTGTCATCATTGTCCAAAAAAATCATTTCCAAGGGAATCCCAGGGTCGCACACTTATTTCCTGCCTATGTGCATTCCCTAGAATTAGAAGTTTCTGACAGAGCTGCCTGAAATTCTCCTTGATCTGCTCTAAAACAGTGGTACTCAAACTTTTTTGACTTTACCATTAACACATTTGTTTGCTTGTATAAGCAAACATTTTAGCACATAATTTTCTGTTATATCTCAAAAACTCCTGGAGTAGCTCCAAAAGCTTATGTGTTTCCTGACGTTCCATCAGTTCAGACTTAGAAGTGTAGGATATGATCTGGTTACATGAGAATGCGTCAGAAGTTGTCCACCTTCCAGGTGTCAGAATTTTTCCTCCTATGCTATAGGGAGAAAACAAAAGAATTCCAGACAACAGTCCACCATGAGTTAACTGCTTACTTAGTGTCATGCTTTATGATTGGTGTACATAGTCTCTACTCTCAAAACATTTTTGGAGATTAAAATTAATACCGCTATATTGTTTGGCAGGTGGAAGAGACAATGAAGAAAACCAAGTTCAGAAGCACTAACTTGTTTAAGAGTATATAGTTTGAAGTGGCAGGATTGACTTCTTTTCATCTAGATCTGTTCCCAGGAAGATTATAGTGGGAAAGTCTACAGGGGCAGTCCCACTCTGTCCAGTATGGTCACTATGAGTCACAATCAACTCTACAGCACACACCAGCACCACAAGAAAATTGAAGATTGTATAGACAGCTCACACTGTATTCCTATGGTGCAGAATTGAATATGGATCAATAATGTAACCATTCCATTCAACCTGGCTTTGGAATATGTTCTGTTATGTAATTTAGCACTTCCACCTCAAAGAACACCATATTTTACTCAGGGTTTTCTTCTGAGCCCTGTTCTCCCCTCTAACCTAGCTTGAAAGTATTTGATGTTTCATTGGATAGGAAGGGCACATTAAAGGAAAGCAGTTATTTGGACCCCAATTAGTGGTGAGACCAGATTGGTTGGTTGGTGGGGTAGAGACAGTGGGCTGGTGGGGACAAGAAGCAATACATTTTCTGAAGCAATGGATTTGTCTGTGAAGCAAGGTTAAGGAAGTGTAGTGAAGTTCAGATTTTTACCATGATAAAGCTTTCAGTGGTTTTGGTTTTTTTTAATATCATATATTTTGAAGATAATAGCAGGTGTATTTTCTCTAGTGTTCTAAGGTTTAGTCACAGTGTGTGATTCACCCTCAAAGACCATGAGCTAGATCCTGGGTAAATCGGTCCTGAGAGATGGAAGGCATGTTCATGCTCCGGCCTCTGCGAGCTAAGCTGCTTCTGTGTGAGCTAAGTTGCTCCTGTGGTTCATCAGTTGCTGCAAAATGAAAAAGTTATTGATTAAAATTGTTTCAAAGAAAATAGACTATCAATTGTGTGTATATGAAAAAATTGCTGCTCAAATTATTTTACATGAAATATCTCTACTTTTAAGACTACAATGTGAAAAAGAAAAAAACAAATGTTTCCATTAATTTTCAACAAGCTAATAAAGACATACCTAATAATTTGTTCAAATGTACATTATTGCTAGAGTGCCTATTTAGGAGTCCTGGGGCCATACTGGGTAACACTTTAGACAGATGTCCCAAACCTCCCGCTGCTCTGAGGGAGAAAGACAAGGCTTTCTCCTCCTACAGCCTCAGAAACCCACAGAACCATTTCTACCCTGTCCGACAGGATGGCTAGAAGTCAGAATTGTTTCTGTGGCAATGAGTTATAGTGGCCATATGCTTCGTCAATGAAAGTTCAACACAAACTTTAAACTCTCCCGTGATAGAAAAATAAGTTAGAGTGTTTAAGTGTTAACACTTATTTCTCAAGTTATAAAATTAATTTGTTAAAATATGTATCTAATAAAGTTTTTTCTTTTTTTTTTTTCTTATTGGCAGTCAAATATCAATGTTGTTTGGCCCTCATCCACCAGACTGACCAAACCTCTCCCTTTCCATGCTCTTGCAGGTTATTATGCTGATTTCAAAGTCACTTTCTCCTGTGATCAGAAATGTTTTTAAGATGTTAATTGATTGATCTCTCTTTGGTATTTTAACAGTGGAGATACAGTGTTGACTAAGTAAACATTCTCAGCATCTTTGTCATTTATCCACAAAAAAAGAATCTTTATCTGCTTCCTGCCTTCATGTCTTCGGGGATCTCTCAGACTAGTCAGCTATATCTTAATTTGATCTTATTTTCTAGGTCATCAATTGTGGTTTTTATGCCTCACAGACTGGGCATTCTCATTAATGAGAGTGTCTGTCCATTGTTATCTAGATGTCCTCATTGTTTCTTTGCATTTTTAGTTTAGACCAGATCTTTCTGATTTTATTCACAATTATTATCTATAGCTTTTAACCAACGTTTGTTTATTCATATTGAGAAATCTTAGCACAGCCTGCTTAAGAAATGTGGCCAGTTTGTATCAAATATGTGCCATTCTAACCAAAATATGTAAAAATAACTGAAACAAGAAACAGATGATGTATGAAGAATGGAAGATTACTTTTTTTTTTTAAATCTGGGTAGGGTATTAGCAATCTGGGTATGGTTGCCCATTTTAGCAAATAAGAATACAACATTCCAAGCTAAATTTGAATTTCAATAAGGACAGATTTTTTTAGTATAGTATTGAATCCTATGTAGCTAAATATCTTGAAGCAGTTTAGCGTATACTGGATTGTAGATTAAAGCAACTTACCTTTGTGAAGGCGTTTTGATTTTTCATAAATATCAGAAAGTTATCATTTTGATAATCAGTCACTTAAGGTCAAATAGTGAGAATTTATCCAAGGACACAGTTTAAAAAGAAGGAAGAATGGGGACAGGTAACCCAGGGAGGAAGTGATGATACCTTTAAGAAGGGTGGCAGTAAAGCAATTGAAACAAAATGAGTATGAATTGTTGAATGTAAAACTCACGATCTGCACCATAAATCATCATGTGACTCACAATACAAAATTTAAAAAGGAAAAGAAGAAAGTTATCATTTTGAACTGAGCTGTGATATTGGTTCCAAAGTTCTCTTTAAGACCTTGGCATTGCAAGATTTCGAACAATGTTTCTTATGAGTGAAAATGTTGAGTCATGGCATTAGCTGTGGCAGGAGACCTGTCACATGCTCTGCTGCCTCTGATGGCTTTTGTAACCCTTTTCTCCCTGGTGCCAGCCATCAGCACTTTCTGAGGCAGACATGCAGACACCCCCAAGGCGGGAACATTTGTGCTGACTTACCTTTCATTTGTAGACCAGTGAGAGGCATAGCCCTCCTTCCACTTAAGGAGCAGGGCAAACTCTTTTTATCCTCTGCCTTTCAATTTTGCACCACCAGTTTCTTCTTTCATAGAATCATTTATTAGACAAGTACTTGCTCAGCACCTATTGTATACAAGGGAGCTTCAAAAAGTTTATGGAAAAATATAATGAAAAGTCCCCCTCTGCACAGTATCTAGTCAGAGTGAACCACTGGCAGATCCACTCAAGCCACAGACTAGAGTCTTGAACAGCCTTCCTATCAGACAGAGACCAATGAATCTTGATTATGCTGGATCGAACTCTGTTCTTGACCATTTGACCACCCTATGGACTTGACCTGTATTTGTTCTGGGTGCAAGTATCTCTTACTAATTCCACTACAGAAAAGTCTTCCTTGTTCTTCTTCTTTTTTTAATGTTAATGGGGATCTTTCCCTTCTTAAGCATTGTTTGTCTTTGTCTGTTTACTACCATGTTTTTAACCTTACCACCTCAGTGCAATTTTGTTATTGTTTTCTGTTGGGTCTCCTGGCTGTAAAGCACAGGAGGAGGAGATGCATAACGATAGTAACTGGCACAGGAGTGGGTGACAGGGAGGGAAAGGAGATTTTAGGAGTAAATAGGGAGGTAGGAGGGGGAAGGAGCACGGAATGCATTGTCATTGCATAACTGATTTTAAAGATGAGTTAATTATTAGGTTGGGGGTGAATTGGAGGTGGAGAATGATCTAAAAATGATGTGGTAATGATTATACAATTCTCCTTGATATTATTGAACTATTGAATTGTATGATGTATAAAATATGTGCCAATAAAACTGTTGGGGATAAAAAAGAAAAGAACATGGAATTTTTCCAGGCCCTTAATGAAGCCTCCTCATATAGGCTAGTAGATAAACTACTGTGAAATTTCATCTTCTACTGACTTGGAGCTTACCATTCAATGAGTGGAGATAAGTTGTATTTTAACAAATGGCAACATATATTGTGTTTGAATAATTACTTCCTACTTGATGTTATATGAGAATATAGTATGATCTTGTTTTAACCTGCAGTTATTAGAAAAGCCTCCCAGAAGCGGTATGATTCAGGCTTTGTAAATGAACAGGATTTCAGTGGTGAAATGTAAAAAGTTGGGTGGTCTGGGCAGAGGAAACTGCATAAGAGAACTGGTACTTTAAAGACTAGTACCACTTTGTAGAAAGGGATGCCATCTGGATGGACTAGATAAAGGTTCTTGGTTTTCAATTTGAGGGTTATGAATAGGACTATCTTGAAGAAGAATCTACCACTTTATTCTTTTATCAAGTCCATATGAAATTGTAGAACTACCACAATGCCTTAGTACTTCTACCTACTAAACACGCAACAAGTAATAGTTATGTCCATGTAACTGCTAACCACCCAAAACTTTGAAATAATGAGAACTTTGATTTGTAGAATCAAAAAGCTGGTCTAGAAAAATACCTGGAAAGAAACCTCCTCTCAGCACTCCTGACCACTGAATCACTTCAAATACCTTCACAAATGGTGCCGTGATAAATCAGAAATAAGTGAGCTTTATCGTTCCCGTTTCTCAATTTCTAAGAAGTATAGCAGTTGCTGTTTATTTCTCTTAAATAAAGCTATTGACTCTAAATAGCCTCTGTACGTAATTTGAATCTGTTAGGAAAAATAAATAATAATCTGTGGTACATTTAAGTCAGAAGCAAATGTATGCTGATCTTGGTGGTGTTTCAAACATTGGACACAGCACAACCAGAGATTGCTGCTCCCCGCTGCACTTTTGTCATACCTGAGTTATAGGACCGAAATAGCTAGTGGCTGAAGAACTAGAAAAAAATCCTCTTTCCACTGTTATGTTATAATCAGATCAAGTAGAACAAAATATGTTACAATAGTTCAAGCTCTTTTATCAACTTATAACTTATAAAGGATTATAATATGGAAAAAGGGAGAGTTTACCTATTTCATTTTAGTATGGTATAAGGGGCAGCACAGAACTGTAACCTATTAAATCAAAAGTATGTTGAATAAGAAAAAAATTCCACAAATTTGCCTCATCCGGCTGAGCCCCAGTGGTGTCGTGGTTGTGCGCGGGACTGTGGCCCACTGGGATGGAGGTTCAATTCCAGCAGCAGTCTCCACAGGAGCAAAGGCTGGGCCTCCTACTCCCACCACCAGAGGGCAGTGATGCCCCCCCTAAAAAAGCAAACAAACAAAAAAACCCCCAAAAGACAACAACAAAAAAAGTGCCTCATCTGAAGATCAACTAGCTACCCACAAGCACTCACCAGTTGCCTTGAGTCTGTAATGACACGCCAACCTCGTGCATGTTGGAGTAGAAGTGCTCCATAAGGTTTTCAAGGAGTGTTTTTTTTTCCCTTCAGAAATATAGGGTTGGGATGAACATGAGGTATTCAGAAAGTTCATGGGAGATTTTCATTATCTTTTA
Organism: Nesogale talazaci; assembly: GCA_004026705.1. NCBI lineage: Eukaryota > Metazoa > Chordata > Mammalia > Afrosoricida > Tenrecidae > Nesogale > Nesogale talazaci. Next base: position 124,638 of record PVJH01002178.1, on the reverse strand, counting down.
ATTTTATGTTTCCAGAAACTTTTTGAAAACCCTGGTATTTTACCACAACTTTGGGTAGTTTGGGAAACCCTGCTGGCACCAGGGGTGTGTGCTTGAGTGCTGGCATGTAAGAAGATTGACAGCCTTATTCTTAAAACAAGCAGCCGCAATGTGAGGTGTCAACTAAGTCCGCATAGAAGATGTACGTTATTCTGTGTGATCCAAGGATTATAAATAATAAAATTCATATCTGAAGAATGAATTGTGAACACAAGGTTTGCAGAAGTCAACAAATGACAATGAAAGCCCTAAATCCATTTGCAGGGGTACAGCATGGATTAAGCCTCAGGTATCTCCTCCGAATATGTTCCAGGAACATATTCGTTATTAGACAGAGTACATTGTAAAGTCTGTCATTGCATAAGTAACTTGGTTAAAATGTAATAATACCTTATTTGATCTCTCTTTAGACCCATTTTAAAGTTGTTTCCATTTATAATGTTTTCTGATTTCTTTTTGATTGAGCTTTTTCTATGTTTTGTCTAGTTGCTGACAAAAACAACTTTTTTTTTCATGTTTGCGTCCTGTTTGTGCTTAGTATTATTTTCTGGATATTAAATCCTATACTTGGCAGGAGAGGATGGGAATCTAATAACAAGTATGAGAAGGAAATGTTTTGAAATTGAATGTGGCGAAGACTGCACCAATCTCCCTGTCTCTCTCTAGGAATTTAAAAAGACAAAAACTTTATTGGCTCCCTCTGAATGCTTCTAGATTACCATCTATCTCATCATTCTGAAAGATAATTTTTGGTTTTTATTTTTTAAGGTTTAAAATTTTAAAATCATGTTATTGGATGCTCTTATAGTTATCATAACATTCCATCAAATAGTATTGTACAATTGCTACCTTAATATGATTTAATTATTAGATTGCATGAAGAAATGCCAATGAAATTATTAAGAAGAATATTTTCAACCTTGAAAGTGATATAGATGTTTCTGTGCTATAAGCTTGTGGTCAGTTGGCCTTCAACATGACATCAATAGGTTTGGTTTCACTTGTTTTATGGCTCAGGTAAGGTAACTGCCAACCTTTTTACTGATACTTTGAGGTATTTTAACTACCTATACAACCCAGGAGCTCAATATATAAATTATGTGAAGGCTATTTCAGATTTCTAGAACATTTTATTTAAGGTAACTTACTCATAACATGGTTTTGAACATGTTAATTATGTGACTAGTCCATCATTTTTAAGTGAAAAGAATGATTTAAAAATAATGCATGATTTGAATATAGCTTTATCTTTTTTTGTTTTTAATATAAAATGAGATCGAGCTTAGTGGGAACCCCCCCTATCCACAGCTTTTTGTTATTTTAAGATGACTATCCATTTTTTTGTGGTTTATATAATATCTATAATTATTTTTTCCATAACATCTTTGGTATTAGAAGCAGGGGCATTTTGTTATGCAATATACTGTGAAATTTTGGTTTGGAAATCTATGACTCCATGTCAACATCTTGATTTGGTTCTAATTTTACCTTTTGAGACTATCTTGCCAATTGAGGTTAGAACATGATTTAAGTCTCAAAGCAAAGGTTTTAAAAATTTAGTATCTCCATTGTGGGGACGGAGTGTTTACCAAGCCTGTTTCCTTTAAACTGATATACTTATAACACATTTACTAAGCACTATTAAAGAGGCAGGCACCAGAAAAGACAAGTCAAGCTAATTCTTGTTCACCTGGAGGGTATTTAGACATGGACACCAGTTAATTAAAATAGCACAGCTAAGTGAAAGCCAACCACAGCTATTGATCCAGCCATGGAAGGAGAGTGGAAGATAGCCAGAATAGTTGTATGCCAGCTTCAAGAAAGGAGTAGAAGTGGACTCTACTGAGACTGAGGAATCATAGAAGCCTATCTGATTAGAAGGGAAATTGGGACTTGAGTTTTGGACCTGTGGTGAGTTACATGTGAAATCATAGATATGTTAAGCCATTATTTCCCAAATAACAGTTGTGGTCTTTTACCCCTGTCTAGATGCTTGTTAAAAATATAGATTTCTGTGAATCATCATAGAGATTTTGGTGGGTTAAATCTAGCTGGAGTCTGGAAATGTGTGCTCTAAAATAGCTTCTCAAGTGGTTTTGATAGCAAGATTTGGCATCCATTTTCACAAACAAATGAGCTGTGAAGATGCAGAAGGGAGAGGAGAGAGATGGTGGTGGAAGTCAGAGAACTGGAGATGGTTTCCCAGAGACAACATGGAGAGTGAGTAAGGAGAAGGGCTATGGCTTGCATGTCACTATTCTTAAAGAGTAGGCAGAGGAGAAGCCAGCAAAGGCATATGTGGTCTTCAAGCACTCGAATGTACTTGAATGTACATTCGCCTAAGCTTCCTTAATTATAGAATGGACTACTCATTTCAGAATTCATGAAGAGAAAAAGTGTTGAATAAAATTATTTAGACTCTTAATCATGATTTGACTTTTTTCCTGTTCTCGTTCCAAGAATGATTAAATTATTTTAAAATGTGTCATAGCCAAAAGATTACACCCCATTTCACAAAATCTCTTTGAGAAGCAAATTGACCCTCTTAAAGAGAGGGAAATGAACAAACTTATAGTATAGGTTGAGAAAAATATCATACTGTGATAGATTTGGTTCTCTAGAAAAGCAAAACCAAATTGAAACACTTCACGAAAGTGACCATACAAACAATACTGGGGACATGACTTCTTGTTCTCAGCATAGCGCTCTCCTTTCTATAATCGGGATCCCACTCAACTTGCTCCTTGATTGTCAACTAGAGTCATTCTTTTCTGGGTGTGCCAAGTGCTATCCTGCTTTGGAACTTCTGTTCACACCACCCTTCCTATATCCTCTCATGACCTTTTCAAATTTGTTGAACCCATTTTGTCTTCAGTACTCAACCCTGTGCTGGCTTTGTAGCAGACTTTTCCACCACTTGAACTGTGATCACTAACTACTAAATATCTGTAGAAAATAATTTGATCGCCATCATCATTCTCGAAACATGCTCCTTCTAGTTTGGCCCCCAGTACCAGCTCCTCCTATTTATTTCCCCTCCCACACCACCCAGCAGTTCTGTGGAGAGTTGGAAATCTCCGAGAACAGTTGTACCCTGTCATTATAGAGTCACCATGAGTCAGAATCGACCCCGGGGCAGTGAGTGGTTTTAGTATGGATGCTTATATGGACGCGTTCTCAAAAGGCTTACAAAAAAATAAAAACAAAAAACTTTCTTTCTCAGGAGGTGCATACAAATCGGAACCCAACACGTAACTACTAAGTCACCAGGGCTCCTATCAAAAGACTCTAAAGAATAGTTTTTGGCAAAAGTATAATTATTTGAAAATAGTGCAAAGCCAGATATATATCCAACTTTGGAAAATAATAACATGTAGCTTAGTGATTGTGCTTCATTCTAAGAGCTTCTCCAAGTTTTCTTTATACCAGTTGAAACTGTCGAGCGCCCCATTTGCCCTTTTATTTTGGGAAAATCAATGGTTGGCAATCCTTGGAATGAAGGTAGACTCAAATATGATGAGAGATTCCTTTGATGCGATGTGTGCTGTAGTCCCAGATGTTTGCCATAGGTTGCTCTAACTCTGGCTAGACTCAGAAGATCTCTGGGAGATCAAGACGATGCCAAAGGGCCAAAGTGCCTCTTACTCTTTTGGTCTCAAATTAATGCTTTGTTACTATTCAAATATTTATTTCTCACTCATATTCCTTGTCCTTTTTCTTAGGAGATAGGTACCTAATGATAAATATTGATAAGTTTATGAATGCACTTCCTCTTCTCTCTGTTTAGTTCTCATTATTGCTACTCTCCCTGAAGAGGTTTCGTTCTAAGTGAAGCCAAAATATAGCTTATCTATTTGACCTTTGTGTGTGGCTTTGATTTGTATGCATTTGACAGCATGAGTGTGCAGTGTCACAGCATGCTCACAATTCTATTTGGTTGAGGATTATTTCCTTCATATGATCCTACTTATTTTGTACCTCCTCTTGTATTCAAGGAGTGAAGGTTAACCACGATCCAACCTTTTTTATGTTACTGTTCCCAGCTCATGATTTTAGCAGCATAGTTCAAACTAGAGTGCAACTTTACATTTTCTCCTTTCATCTCTGCCTCTTCGGATTTTTGGCAAACATCAAGGCAAACAAATCAGACTCATCACTGCAAGCCCATCTGCTTTCAGGGACATGTAAGCAGACCACTTTTTGATGTTTTACCGTGGATGGACCTCCAACTTGGCACCAAAGAAGAAGCCCTATAGAGTAGAATAGAGCACATGCTCTAAGGTCACGTGTTTGGGTTTTTTTGATTAATCATTTTCTTGGGAGATCTTACAGATATTGTAGCAATCCATAATTCAGTTAGATCATGTATAATTTTATAATTGCCACCACCATCAGTTTCAAAACATTTTCTGTCTTCTTGAACTCTTTGATACCAACTTCCTTTTGTCCTCCCCCTCCCCCCTTGAATCCTTTTTATTATATTGTATATTAGTATTTGATGTCTCTTACACCAATTAACATATCTGTTCACCTGCAATTCTGTTATTCATTCCCCTTGAGTGGAGTTATACAGTCATCGTTGCTATCAGCTTCCCTCCTCCCCCATCTGCCCCTTCTCTTTCTGTACCCTCAGGGAATCATTACTTCCATTACTGTTTCTGAAGTGTTATCTATACTGGGTTTTATGCATTGAATGCTCTTAATTATACAAATAAACATATGTTCAGGTCTAACAAGATCAATGAGGTAAAACAAAGACCGTAATAGTAAGGGGAGGGAATATTAAAGAACTAGAGGGTAATTATGTTTTTCATCAGTGCTATACCATTTCCTAGATTTATCATACCTTCTGTGGGGCCCTTCTGTGAGGGACTGTCCAATTATCATACAGGTGGGTTTGGGGTCTCCACTTTGTCCAAGCTCCTCCTCAGCAATTTAGTTGCTTGTTTTTGAACTTCTGATACCTATCCCAATCAACATCTCATGATCACACACGCTAATGTGCTTCTTCCATATGGGATTTTTTGTTTCTTTTCTACATGTTCCCTTGTTTAATTTCAAGCCAAGATCCCAGATGCTGTATCCTTTAATAGCCAGGAATCATCAGCTTTCTTCACCACATTTGTTTATGCACCCATTTTGACTTCAGCAATCATGTTGGAAAGGTGAGTAGCATATGGTGCCACATTATTAGAACAAATTGTTTTTGTACTGAGGTAAGATTTTAGTAGAGGCCCAGAGTCCATCTATTTCCTTATTGTACATACATATATAGGTACATGCATAGACAAATATACCTATAGCTATACATTTACACCTATACATATCTACATGTATGCATATATAATTTTTACTTTCTTCTGCTTTCCTCTTTTTTGCTTTTTTCCCCTCCTGCCCAACTATCATTTTACTTATCGTTCACCTCTCAGTAATTCCTCTTGGATACATTTCAACTGATCAAACATGGGCAGGAACACTGCACCCTCCTCACCTTCAATTTCAGAACCATAGCTGTTTCCCTGTCCCTGTTGTTATTAGCTCAGGACACACCTACCACCGCCTACTGGCTCCCTCCCCTCAACCGTTGTTCCCTTCATTGTCTTCTGAGAATTGCTTATCTGACCTATCTTTTATAGATAGACACCAAAAAGAAAGAAACAAAGAAAGAAACAAAAATGGAAAATCATACCCCCATAAATCCAAATAGTTTCAAGTCTCTCCCACCTCGAAGGAGTAAAAGCCAGATTTCCCAGAATTCTCAGGAGAAAGCCAAGCCCAGACAGAGGCCTCCTTGGCTATGATCCAATTGACAAATTAGACTCCACTCCATCACTATTAATCCTGTCAAGTCCCAAATTGACACTAGATTATGTAACTACCATAGATGTCTTTCAGCACAGGTGCTATCTGCATCTTTTAAATTTTTCCTTAATTTATTTTTGATGACATATGCATCATTTGATTTGGTTTGGCTCATGGCAGAGTATCAGATTCTCAGCCTGGGAACTGTATGTTATGTACATTTTCCCCTATGCCCATTCTGCTGTATGAATTTACCTCCATGGATTTATGTTGTATTTGTCCTTTTGTGCTTGGCTAACTTCACTTAGCATAATCTCCTCCAACTCTTTCCATGAGACAAGACACTTCATTTTTTCATCACTGTTTTTTAGGGATGTGTAGTATTCCATTGTGTTTATATACCAGAGTTTTCGAATCCATGTGTCTATCAATGCAAATTTAGACTCTTTCCAATTCTTTTGATTGTAAATTGTGTAGCAATGAAATTTGGAGTATAGATGTCTGGTCTTGATCTGTTTCCTATTTCTTCTGGGCATATGTCCAGTAGTGAAATTGCTGGGTTTTAAAGTAACTCAATTTCCATCTCTGTTAGGTATCACCAAATTTCTTTCCACAGTGGCTACACAAAACCTACAGCAGTGAATGAGAGTTGCTATCTCACTACACCCCCTCTGACATTTGCTACTTTCTATTTTTTTTAATTTGGCTATATTTGTGGGTGTTAGGTGGCATCTCATAGTTGTTTTAATTTGTGTTTCACAGATGGTTAATGATCAGGAACATTTTCTTATATGTCTATTGGCCATTTGGGTTTCCTCCATGTGAATCCTCTGTTTAAGTCTTTTGTCAACCTTCTCATTGAGAAATTCTTTTTTTTCCCCCTCATTGTAAGGTTTCAGAACTTTGTAGATTCTAGTGATAAGTCCTTTATCTGATAAGTCACTGCTAAATATCCTTTCCCAGTCTGTGGACTCTCTTATTCCTCTCTTGGTGAAATTTTTTGAAGTACACAAGCGTTTTATCTTTAGTATGTCTTTCTTGTCTATTTTATCTTCCTCTAAGTGTGTATCCTTTCTTGTTTCTGATAGCCTATGTATTCCCAATTCTAAGGTTCTTAACTTTGTTCCCATTTTCTCAATGATGATTCTGATAGTTTTGGGTTTTACCTTCAGATGTGTGATCCACCTTGAATTTGTTCTTGTGTATGGAGTGCTACATTTTTCTGCAGACAGATATCCAGTTTTTCCAGCACCATTCATTAACAAGGGCATCCACTTCCCATTTGTTATTTTTGATGCTCTTATTGAAGTTCATTTTTTTTGTATGCTGCTGTTTTAATTTCTATATTTTCAGTTCCTCTCCATTGGTCTGTGTATCTATCATTGTACCAGTACTATGCTGTTTTGACAACTGTGGCAGTATAATAAATTTTAAGGTCAGAAAATACAAGTCTTTCTACTTTATTCTTCTTGAAAAGTTATTTGCCAGTTCTGAGCTTCTTCTCATTCCATATGAAGTTGGTAGTCCGTTTTTCCATTTACATGAAAAAAGATGCTGCTAATTGAATCAGGATTGCATTTAACTTGTATAGTGTCTTAGGTAGAATTAATATCCTTACAATATTGAGTCTTCTGATCCATGAGTATAGGATATTCTGTTCTGTAGTTTTCCTCATACAAATCTTTTTTTGTGTGAGGGGCGTGTTTTAGGTATATTCCTAGATATCTCAATTTATGTTTGACTATTGTGAATAGGTACTGTTTCTTGATATCTTTTTCTGTACTCTCATCACTTGTATATAACAATCCCATTGACTTCTGCTTGTTGATTCAGTATCCTGCCCTTTACCATATACCTTTATCATTTTCAGCCCTCTTATTTGTGGAGTCTCTGAGGCTCTCGATATGTAAAATCATATCATCTGCAAATAAGGATAGTTTCACTCCCTCTTTCTCCAGACAGATATCTTTGATGTTTTTATTTTGCCTATGTTATTAGTCAGGACATCCATGATGATGTTGAATAAAAATGGGCACAGGGACATCCCTGTCTGGTCCCCTTTTTCACCTCTTTCCATTGATTCTAACATTGGCTTGTTGGTCTTTCATATATAGCTTGTATTATGTTGAGATAATTTCCTTTCAATCTTATCTTCTTGAGTGTCTTAATTAGGAATGGGTGTTAAATGCCGTCAAGTGCTTTTTAATGCATCTATTTATATTATCATGTGGATTTTGCCCTTTTTTGATCAATATGGTGGGTAATGTTGATGATTATCTGATGTTGAACCATCTCTGCATCCCGGGTATGAACACCCCACTCCCACCTGCTCATGATGAATTATTTGTGTTATATACTTTTGATTCAACTGGTCAGAATTTTGTTAAGGATTTTTGCATCAATGTTCATTAGAGATATTTACTTATTATTCTAGTTATATTAGTGTCATTGAATATTAGTTATATTAGTGTCATTGAATATATTTGGGAGTTTATCTAAGGTCACATTTCTTTAGAGCTTTGAATCTTTTTCCTGCTGACTGATTGTGGCCAATGGCTGTCCAAATTGATCTTTATAATGATAGCAATTGTCATAACCCTTACAAAGTTGAAAAGTAACATGGGAGATGTAAAGTGAAAATGTAGTCTATACTTTGGACTTGACAATAGGTATTAATAAGAAAAGATGTCATGGTTTTAAAAATGTGACAAACCGAGGTACAGACAAGGTGGTCATTTGTCAGGACAAAGCTTTTGTATTTCATCTTCTGCTCAGGACATATGTGAAAGCAATAATTCTCTAAAAATACCTTTCTAGTGTTGACAGCAGAGAAATTGTTTTATAAAAAATAATAGGCTGTGCCAGACCTGTCTCCCTAATACTTGTTGACACTTGAATATGCGACTCATCTCTTTTTCACAACATACCAGTAAGGGGCGGTACAGTTGGAATAGGAGTTAGGAAGATTACAAACAGCTCAGACTTGGAACATTGGTTCCTGTAGTATTTGCGATATAAGGGCGTATATTGGGACTCAATTTAAAATGAACCAAAACTTCATCAAATTGCTTACTTAGACTTAGTTTTAAATTCAATGAGCTATATAATTTTATTGAACTGTGGATTTTAATATACTAAAGTGATGCCTTTCTTTAAGGGTGAGTGTAATCTTATGACTTAAGGTTTAGCAATTAAAGAAAACTAAAGAGAATCTCTAAAAGTTAGATTTGTTTTCTCTATGGATGACATTGGGACATAGGATAGGGAACTGTGGGTGGAACTCAACTTTCAAGACTGTCTTCCAATCTTTTCATCACTACTCATTGTTGCTGGTCTGGGTCAGCTTTTGCTTGTGGCCAGCCTGACCTTTCTCCCAGCCACAGAGAATGACCTCCAGGACCTTGCCTTCCAATTATATTCTTGGTGATGGTGGCCCAGAAGGGATGAATGCAGTTGTGACAGTGGAATTTGCAATTTCTATAGCCATGACTTTAACTTTTCTCTGATCCTCAGGAGCTAAATTCTAAAGGAATTTGTCACTGCTCTTCCAATTTTAGTTTCTATTCTCGGGAGATTTCTGTACATCATTCTGTATTGCCTGGGCTACAGGCAAGACTAGGGTCAGAGGGTGTATTAGCTGATTGAAATAACAACAGTTGCTTACTTTTGCTTTTACTGCTAGATGGATATAAATAAGGATTGTTTAGGACACATAAGGTACGTTAGAGGTCTGGTCGCACAGTGGGTACATCTTGGATTGCTATCCACCAGTTCAGCAGTTCAAAACCACAAGTCTCTCCTTAGGAAAAAGATGGGGCATTCTACTCCTGTACATAGTTAGAATCTGGAAACTCACCGGGGCACTTCTAACCTATCATATACGTCACCATGAGTCAGAATTGACTTGATGGCAGTGAATTTATTTTTGGTTTCTTGCAAGATACATTGGTAAGAAATACAGAATGAGCATGCATTGAGCATATATATAGTTTCTGTGTTTGCCACACAACAAATGACCTCAAGCTGGATGGCTTAAAGCAACAGCAATTTATTTTCTGACAGTTCTGGAGTCTGTAATGCCAAGGTCAAGGCATTGGCAGGGTTGATTCTTATTAGAGACCCTCGGGGATAAGCTGCTCCATGGTGCTTCCCTGGCTCTAGGTGGTGACGGCAATCTTTGAAATCCATTTGGCTTGCAGAAGCATCACTCTAGTCCCTGCCTCTCTCTTCATCTTATTTTCTCCCCTGTGTGGGTTTTGCCTCTGTTTTCTCTTCTTCCAAGGACTTAGCCATTGGTCTAGGACTCCATCTTATGCTGGTATAAACTCATTCTATGTGATTACCCTTGCAATGACTCTCTTTACACTATTTACATAATCATATTATGATGATACCCAGGAAGAAGAAAAAAATCCTTGTTTATATTGCATAAGTATATAAATACAGAAGAGTGTGTAATATGTATAATTTGCCAATATATTTAAGCAACTAAAAGTAATTCTTAAGGAAATGGTGAAAGCAACAACTACTAAGAAAAATTTCTATTCTTATTACCATTTAATAAATACTCAAATTCTAGTAGGCAAGTGTTAAACACTGTACATACTCATATGTTATTTTCTTCTACATGATATTATGCATTAAGTATTACATCCCATTTTACAGAGGAGGAAGCTGAAGTTTACCAGGCTTAAATAACATATTTGAATTTCAATAGTTATTAAGTGAGAGAAGACATATATAGCCAGTGATTAAGTTCAGGTGATACAAATTCTGTATCAAATGTTAAAAATTGAGTTGTAAACTTCTGGAGCTTGGTGAAGTTGCTGTCCATGAAAGAGTGACTGTTACTGTCTTTTTTTTTTTTTTTTGGAAGATACTTGGCAGGGCTGTATCTGTTTATAGCAAGCTCTCAAAATGATTTTCTATGAGGTCTGTTATAAAATATTTTTAACCACATAGAAAAAATAAACAAAAGAAAAAATGTCTTAAACCCTTGAACTGAAGATTATTCAGTTGGTGAATAATGATTCAGATATTTGCTCTCTTTTTTTTTCTTTTGAGGCTTTCTTTCTGGTTAATGTTATTGCTTGTAAAAAAAGAACCTAGAAGAGGATTAAGAAAAAGAATATTAAGGTGCTTGAATAAATAATATCCAACATAAGATTAAAATTGCTTTATAGTTTTTCATAAATATGTGGAATGTAAAAGAAATAGCTATCTTTACATTGTACTATAATCTGTAAGGGTATAGAAGCATTATGAGTTGGAAATGTGAGAGCTACAAAACGCGACACAAAGGCATAAAGTTGGCTGTCGGGCAAAATGGTGCCAATAGTCTTACTCAACATAGTGTTACTAAAACCTTAATTTGTTGTAAAAAACCACACTGTTTGTGAAGCACAATAAAGGGCATTATATTAAAAAAATTAACAGTTACAGTTGGAGTGAGCTTATAAAGATGCATATTGTTTTGTCTTTTTAAAATAAAATTTTAGATGTAGTGTGACCCCTACAGAAAACACACACACACACACACACACACACACTGTAGCTCAAAAAGTTCATTGGGAAATCCAAGTTTCCACAGCATTGAAGCCCATAATATGTACATAAACACACATATGTCAAATAAGTGAGTGAATTTGAGAAAGATGTTGAATTCCGAGAATACATACTGTTGTTACTTTCAGTGCTTATAGGTAATTGAGAAGTAGCCTGGCTTCAAAATCATGATTATTTTCTCTTTATTTCCACCAGTCCAGTATATGTTCTAATTCCTGTTAGTCTGTTTTTGAATCTATTGAATCTCTTGACCTTCACCTATAGAGTCAGTGAAGGGAGTAGCAAGATAGCTTAGTCTTATAAAATTGAAACCAGAAGACAAATATTTAAAATATGCTTAGTGAAGTTTTAAAAGTTACTCTTTTAGATCACTGTGTGTAAATTTTCATTAATGTGTAGAAAAGTTGAGGGACTTCAAAAGTTGGCATAAAAAAAGCATTAAAAGGCAACAGAAAATTTCCATGAACTTTGAATACATAGGAAAAGAAAACATATAGAAAACATTTAAAATAAATCTGAAAACTCTATTTTCTGTAAATCTAAAATTACTTTGAAAAATAGAGTCAGTTCCATTCCAGTTGCTTCCAGCTCTGATAACTCTGTGTGTGCCTACACAGACCTGGTTTGGTCATTGATTGTTTTGCAGTAGATTATTGATCTTCCTTGAAGGCCCCTGTGGTTGGATTGGAGCCTCCAGGCTTTGAGGTGATAGCCAATGGTATTAACTATCTGCTTCTTTCAGGGAATACTCCTGAAAAGGTAAATTTTCTTAGGTAAAGGTAAGTGTAGTTTAACATTTGTTTTTCATTAGCGTTGCCTACTGTTGTTAAACAAACAAGGTACATTCAAATATATATAGAAAATATTTTAAACAAGCAAAACTGTATCCATTGTCAACAAGTAAATTATAAGTCATACAGGGCAGAATAGTTTTATGGTAAGCTATAAGGCTGATGGATTAGAACCACTGACTTTGACTCTCTTGTGAGCCACTAGGCCATCTTTACTCCTGAAGTAGTTCAGCAATGATAGTAACATTTTCATTGGTCATCTTTTTGAGTTATTTCTCATCGGAAACTATTACTGGGTTATAAGAAATGTTCTATTGGACAAAGCCTGAGCAATAAAAACTTACTTGAACTCCAAACCAGATCACATCAAATGAACATTTCATCATATTGTCCTTATACGTTACCTTTGTACTTACTCTGCTTTATACCCTCACCTGACAACAAAAATCTCTTTATTATCAGAACTTGTGTTACTTTATTTTGAAACATGTAAACTTCCTATTTATTTTTGTATTTAAATTATAATTCTTAAAAGACATTCTATTTTTATTAAGCTTCAGCATTTCATTGCTTTCAAAAGCAGACTCATTGCCATGAAGTCAATTCTGACTCCCAGGGCTCCTGTAGGACAGGGTTGAGATGCCAGTAGTGTTTCCAGAGCGATAAAGCATCATGGAAGCACGTCATCCCATCCTTTCCCCCACAGAGTGGGTTCAGACTGCTGCTCTTTCAGGCAGCAGCCACCTGTGTACCCATGGTGTCACCAGCATTCCTTCAAGTGAGCAGAATTTCCTTTGGACTGATTGCAGTGTTCCATGTTTCCTCACAAATGTGTAACTTTCAGCTGGTTTTCCTTCTCTATATATACTTCATAAGGTCTAACTACCACCCCGCATGAAATATCATCTGACATGAAAAAGGCAGCAAGAAAAAACCCTGGTTTCACTTAGAGCCAGTAAGTTTCCCCCTTCATCCTGCATACTTCTTAGCCTGAAAGGGAAGGAGGAATAGCACTCTTTAAAGTACATAGTAAACATTTTTTTTCTTTCTCAGTTTGAAACTCAAAGAAGGGATTTGTTTAAATTCTTTTTGGAAGGAAGACATTAAACAATGCTTTTAATTTGCAATTAGTAGTCTTTGATGCTTCTTTGAATTGTACAAAATATTTCCATCATCAGAACTGCTAGAAGTAGTTCAATCCTATTTTCTTAACATTTAAACAAATAAAACAATCAATAGTTCCGGGAATGAAATCAAATCAAATGACTAGTTAATTGTTTCTGATGAAGCGTAGACTTGTACTCCATTTTAAGTTATATGAAAAAAATAGATCTTGTAGCTATGTAATCATAATATAGAAGAAATTAGTCCTTTTTATTGAGCCATGGTGCACAGTGGTTATGAGTTGGGCGTCGATCCTAAAGCCCAGCTGTTTGAAACCACCAGCTGCACTATGGAAGAAAGACAGGTCTTTCTACTCCCGTAACCCTTTACAGGCTTGGAAAATCCTGGGGCTGCTCTCCTTTGTCCTGTATGCTCTCTATGAGTCTGCACCAGCTCGATGACAGTGAGAGTTGTGGCCTTCTATTTAGTGGAGTGAGTGAATTGGATATTTGCCCTGCCCAGTGGGGGCAGCAGCCACCTGTGTGTGGGGGGAGGGGAGAGTTTGGTATTTTTGGGGGGAGTTTGGTATTTTTACTGTTTAAATTATGTAGTACAATTTAAGTTTTCACTTTGCTACCTTTATGTAATATTGGGAGGTTGTAGAGAAATAAATAATCTAGCATTATTGTGAATATGTGTAGGTACAACTCTGGAGAGAAACAGACCACCTTTAACTTAGCAGTGTTATCTCATAGGATCTATTCTTACATGTCTGCAAGGCATATATTTAAGAATATTCCTGTGGTACTGTTTGAAGTATACATGGTGCTGGCAATGAGAGAGACTCTCACAAAATTTATAGTCAGTAATAAGAAAATGTTAAATAAATGACCATATAGACTCGTGTATAAACTGAGTTTCTCAGCACATTTTTAATGAGGTTTTTGTGGTAAAATTAGGTGCCTTGGCTGATATTCTGGTGGATTTACACTTGATTTTATATGGTAAGATATGCCCTTATCCAAGTATACCTCATTCTTCTTAGCTGTTATTGAAAAGAATGAAATGCATGATAAGAACATGACTCTAGTTACTTTATTGAATGAAAGGCACAGACATAATTTGCTTTTATGGGTATTTGTGCTTCTAAAGTAAAGTGACCAGAAGTCCCACTTTTTAAGAATTTTTTTGCCTTTAACAATTTAACAACATTTAATTGTTTTAAAATTAAATAAATGAAAATAAATATATATTCTAAAGGCCAAGAACATAGAAGTGCACACACCTACCTAGAGATAAATAAATGAAAAGATGCAAAAGAAACTATTAAAAATACTCATCTTTGGAGAATTGGATTTTAGTTCTGAGACAGAAAGATTTTTTTTTTGAGAAAGGTATACTCTTTTTGCATTGTTTAAAAATTTTAATCATCTATATGTTATTTTTGTCTGTAAAATTTTGAAATTAATGCTCATACTTTAATCTCCTTTTCAGGACTCAGCTCAGGAGAGCGTTATTACTCGAGATATCCATCGCACATTTCCTGCACATGAATACTTTAAAGACACTGGAGGAGATGGTCAGGAATCTCTCTACAAGATCTGCAAGGTAGGGCTTTTCACCTTGCTTTTTCTAACTTAGGTCCTCTGAGTTCTACTGGAGACATTTAGAGTTGCTCTGTCTTGATTTTAATTTTTATTGTGCCACATTCTTTGCCTTACAGTTGCACAACCAGGTCCTCAAGATTGAGCCTGAGTGGTGATCTTTTTTTTATTTTGGTGGGGGGGCCCATTACTGCCTCTGGTGGTCGTGGGCGCTACCCAGTGCTGCTCCTGAGAGCCCCCGCTGGATTTGAACTGCCAAGCCCACGGGCTGCAGTTCCGCACTCAGCCACTTACGCCACCGGGGCTCAGCCCCTGAATGGTGATCTTTGGATTGTTTGTCCTATACCTTTTCAGGAGGGAAGAAGCAGTGTGCCCAGAGCTTGGGCTCCTGCAGTCAGGAACAAAAGGTGTTTTCAGGGTACTGCTGAGAAGGCTGAGACTGACTCTGCCCTTTTGACCATATGATGTCTTGCGGTCTCTGTTATTTTTTGACAGTAAGTGAGAGAAAAAGCAAGATGCATTCTGCTGCCTATTTTTGAATACTGACAAGTGCTCTGATATTGCTGTTTTACCATGACTTACAGAACATCGTACATCTGTGTGCATTTTTATGTCTCAATTTGAATTCTTTCTTCTCCCTCATTAGTAACAGGCTTAGATGAAAACTGCTTGTTTCCTTGTACTCCTCTTGAAAACAAAAAAAAAAATATATCTTTGGCTAGGAAGAATAGCCTTAAGATTATTAATTACTCAAGCTTTTTAAGGATATACAGAATTATTTTTTAATCATTATGTACTCTGAATTTGTGCTCATATTGTCCATGTTGAGGCCAAAGATTTGTTAAAGAAAATTTTACCACTGGACTTCAGATCCTTTCTGGGAGTAGTAGGTAGAGTCACACATTGCCATTAACAGCCATTCTAGTATGGATTGTTAACAAATAGTAAACTACACAAAAATCTGGTATAATATGAAGAAAGGCAAAAAGCCATAGCTAATTTGCCAGTAAATAATCAGTTTCTGAAAAATCAAGCAGCCTTCTTTGTGAAGAGCACAGATTAGCCAGTAGGCAGGCAGAAGTATAAGCACATATCTATTTCCTTTAATATATATGTTAAGTTACTTATAAAAGTACTCGCCTACGTTTGTTAATCAGGGAGGGTTGATGTTTAATTCTGCAAATGGCACAGCTTTCATTAAAGTCTTTCTTCCCCGTTAGGGGTTTTGCCCTCCACCCACTCCTGTCTTTTTTCTCTTGTCTAGTCATTTTAGAGGAGTAAAAATACACACTGATCATAAATATAATTTTATATGGATGTATCATTTAGAGCTAGAAAAACATCAGTGCCTTCAAATTTTAGAGCACACTGATCTCTGGAAAGCAATACTTCATCTAGTCTGATAAATACCCAAACTTTTAGATGACATAGAGAAAAATATATGTTAAATGCATTATATGCTTGTGAAAGGCAGAAATAATTATACCCACTTCTCACTTAATTGACATGGCTAGATTCCAAGGACTAGGTTGTTATGCAAGGAAAACATTATTCAAGATTGTGGGGCCAAGCCCTGTTTTCCGTGCTAGTGTTCCACTGACCACTTGCCTCACATTGGTGCCCCTGGCATGTCTCAAGATAAGCATGTGGTGGCGGACACTCCCCTACCCTTCCACAATCTCCTATCACTGAGGAGCCCACTAGGTTGAATAGTGGTGGTCATGGTAGCTGGGTGCTGCCCTTTGCCTGCTGCCTCCCAGCACCCGTCCTGGGCTGGCACCCTGTTTGTCCTCATAGCCTCATGCTCCTCACTGACTTCTGAGGCTCCTCTGGGCCTCTCTCTTCAGACCTTCCCCAGCATCCCATCATCTTCTCACATCCTCCTTGACCAGACTGAGGCATCATGGATAAGTAAGAGAAGGTGTCTCACCCGCCTGGCAGTGGGTCGCTGGGGAGGACCCACAGAGGATGCCCTCAGCTCAGCTGCAGCCCTTCTAGAGCTAGATCATCAAAGGCACACTCTGAAAATATTTCCAAAGTTGCCAGAAATGCAAAATGTTGGATAATGAGATATTTGATAAGTGAGGGTTAGGGGTTTTGAAAAGAGACTACAAGCTTGGAAAATTTTTAAGTGAATTACTGTCTGGCTTGTATAAGAAAGCTTCATAGTTTATAGAGTTCCTAAGAAGGGTCTAGCTTGTGGCGTATGGAACATTTTCCTCCTTTACATATAATATCATTTCAACCATCAGTGACAACCCTCCTCTTTTTTCTCTAATTGATCGTAGGCATTTGGTTCATACAACTAAAACTATGTGCCTTTAGCTTCTCTGACATAACTTTGCTCTATTGTTTGTTTTGTTTTGTGAGCATCACTGCCCTGGTGGGAGTAGGAAGCCCAGCCTTGCTCCTGCAGAGCTGCTGCTGGATTTGAACCACCAACCCAGTGGGCTGCAGTCCCACACTCAACTAGTATGCCACCGAGGCTCAGTCCAACTTTGCTCTATTGTTTTGAAAACATCATTTGCCTCATTATATAATACTAGGAGGAGAAATAATTGAAACATTACTAAAGATACAAGTTAAATACTTTGCACACTTA
This sequence comes from Nesogale talazaci, assembly GCA_004026705.1. Classification (NCBI taxonomy): domain Eukaryota; kingdom Metazoa; phylum Chordata; class Mammalia; order Afrosoricida; family Tenrecidae; genus Nesogale; species Nesogale talazaci. The sequence goes on along the minus strand of PVJH01002178.1, from coordinate 107,131 downwards.
ATAATGTGTATTCCTTGCTTTGGAATTGTTGATACCATCATGAAACCATATTAAATTATCACTGTACATTTCAGAACATGACAAGAAAGTTATGTAGCATTATGTAGTTATGTAGTTAAGTTATGTAGTTAAGTTTTGGAGTGGAGAATATTATAAAAATGTAAATATAAGAAGTCATTATTTTCAAATAGATTTTACTAGATTTTGTGAAAATGTTGAAAACAGACAACAATAAGATTAGAAAAATTTCTAAAACAGGAAGAAACACTTTTAAATTGAAGATAGTAAATATAAGTTAGAAGACTTATAAGAAAATATAGCAATATTTTATCCATATAAATTTATGAAAATTAGTAAGATAGAAGATATCAATTCAAAATTATTTCACAAGTCTTTAGTAATAGAGATGAGCAGAGATGCATGTATTAGGAAATGTTGGAGAAACCAACTTTTATTGAGATCCTCCCATTAGAGGCCATTGGAAGAATTAACTCAGTTCTTCCTCTCTTGATTTTTTTGTAGTAGTCCAATACTCCTGCAAAGAAACTATAAAATAATTATCATTATTATGATAATCCACAAAATTGAGAGTGTACCTATATAAAATTTAGGATTTAATATTGTCTTCAAACTTTTTTATCCACCTCGTTTGCTTTTTCTATCCAATTTGAGCCATAGTTGTTTTTATTACTCCCCTCACCCCACCAATTAATTCCATAGCTTCCAAAACTGTTAATATGTGACTTTAAATGTTACTGAGTGTGAGCTAACTATTCTGCAATTTTCATCTGTAGACTGTTCTAGCATGTTATCTTGCATGCTCAGCTATATGCCTTTGCACTTCCATTTTCCATATTTTATATTGAGTAGAATTGAGTAAACATTAATAACACCATGAGCTTATGTCCAGCATGTTGTTTTATAATCTCAAAGTAAGAATTGTTTTGTTTTATATGTACCAGCTTTTCATTATTTTCTGTCTTTTTCTTATTTTATTGCACTGGCCAGAACCTTCAGTACAATGCTTGTTTGAAGCAATGTTCATCCTCCACTTGCTCCTCATTTTAAAGGAAATACATCTAGTGCCAGACTGTTCACAGCGGTTCATCTTCGATCACATCAGCAATATACTCATAGACCGTTTTTATACGTACACTTTCCCTTAGTTATGAGAATTTCAAATTTGCAATGCACTTTCACTTATTTCTGTACCAGGGGAAGCTGATTAGAGACACAATGTGCTGTCCTCCTAAATTTAAAAAGGAAGCATTAAGAGAATTTTATTACAATAAATCAAGGAATCATCTCTGCTTTCAAGGATAGGAATGTTGGATTTTGTAGTAGAGAATTTTCTGTGGCTCTCGTGAGATGAGAAATGATCTGCACTCAGCGACGAGAAGGAAGACTGCTAAAACTTGCTGTCATGTCGACATCTTCAGAGTAGAAGGAAATCAAACTGGTTCAAAACTGTTTCTATTCTCAAAAATTCATGGAGGGAGGTTAAGTTAAAAGTGGGGGGGAAAGTGGAGTAGTAAATCGATTGGATTTTGCTTATGAAAAAAAATGGCACCGGCCTTGTTTACTAGCTTGATTCCTTTCTTCCTCCCTCCCTCCTTTCTTGTAGATCCGTAACACTCTTTTAAAAATGTTTTATGGAGGAGAAAGAATATACCACCAGCCACAATTCTCAAAAAATTTTCCAATTTGCACATGATATAAAATCTTTTTTTTTTTAAGTTGAGAGACAGATTGACATGAGATCTGGATCTGATCTAAACTCATCCACTAACCAGCTTTAAGACTCTGAGAAAAATCACTTTGTGAATTTTCCCCTTTGTGTGGGGAAGATCTGCTAAGGTTTTTCCATTCCAGTTTACTACAATGCTGGAGTATAGGTGCGTATTTTAATCCCTAAGATACAATGTTTGTGTATACAATTTAATAGTTATTTCCTAAATCAGATAGTAACGCTGTCTCTCAATACCAGAGCTATTTTAACTTTAAATACATTATTTGGCTTCCTATTGGGTTTGTATCTGCTATATTAAGTAAAGTATAATTATTGATTTAGCTGTATACCTCTTTATAAAGTCTATGGCCAGTCATAGTAATCAGCTGAAATATTGTTCTCAACAGTATAGATGGAAGTGACCCTTGTGTAATTTAATTTGAATCATAATGGTTTTTTTAAATATTTTACTAGAGAAACTGCTTTCTGATAAAGGAGGTTACTGCTGTGAATGTAGTATGAGAAATTAAATAAAATATAGAAAGTTTATGACCATTGTTCACCTGGGTTAATAATCAGATGGGTTTAATGTGTGTGGGAGGACAAAAATAAACTTGAGATATTTTTCATCAAAAGAAAATTGAATTTATTATTAAAACTGAAACATTTTAAGAATCCTGAATAAGTAACTCTGTTACAGAAAGCAGGCCTTGTAGGAGAGATGGCAGAGGGAGGAGGAGACAAGGTGGACAATAGGTAGTGCCTACTAATGTATATGGAGAGTCTTTTTAAAGTGTTGAACATATCGTAGAATAAATAGCGTTGATGGTTACAGAGTATAGTGAATTTACTAAATGCTACTCAATTGTATACTTTAAAATGGTTATTGAGTACTTTTGTTATATGAATTTTACCTCAATTTAAAAACCACACAAGTTTATAGGGTATTTTTATGTGGTTAAAAAATGAACTGTGGCATATTTTTTAAGAGTTCAACTGATCACTGCCTTCAAATTACATATCATACATTACTTAGTATTTTCTAGATTTACAGAGCATTTGTGGTTATGGGGATGAATGTTTTCACTAGTGTGTAGTATTTTTAGTACCATTTTCTAGCTGCTTGACTTCAGGAACACAACTTTCTTCTTGGTGGTACCTGAATGAACCCTAGTTTGAATGGCAGCATTTATTGAAACATTGTTTTTCTTTACTTTTTGGTCCACATAACCCAATTTGGCTAACCGTGTGGACACCTACCTATGTCCTTGCAATCCAACCAATAATGCAGGCCCTTTGGTGTGGAATGGTAGGTGTTCCTGCATCAAAATAGACCCAAGGATGTAGCACTACGGTGAGGGGGACCTGTGGAGAATAAAGCAGGCCTATTTTCCCTGTGCTTCTCTTTGCTCCCTTGAGTTTCTGGCATGCTTCATTGAGCTAATTGAGCCCTCTGAGGAGGCTGCTGGGGAAACCTTGAATGACTGGGCCCACCGTGCTTTGCCATCACATCCCGATGAGTAGTGAATTTAGGGATTTCTATAGGCCTTCCGAGACAACAGAGTGGTTTCAAGCCTAATTAATTCCCTTACGGAAAAGCTAATTCTTTCAGACCACACAAAAAGACTTGGCAAACTTTCTTAAACATGTTCCAATATCACAACAGTAAAATTAGCCAGTAACCAGTTGCCTTTGAGTCTCTTCTGAAAGTGTGGATGACCTGTGGTTTTAGGTATAGGACAGGCAGGATTGTCTGCACTTTATAGATAAAGCCTTGAGAAATTAAATTATTGGCCTAATATTAAATGGCCTCTGTATGGCAAGGATTGACTTAAACATAGATCTTTTGGACTAAAATTAGGCAGTATTTCTATAGTAATAGGCAATTTTGCATTTTCATTGAGGAAGACAAAATGATTAACTGTGCTAAGAACTTTTTTGTTTTGTTTTGTTTTGGGGGGGCATCACTGCCCTCTGGTGGTGGGAGTAGGAGGCCCAGCCTTTGCTCCTGTGGAACTGGAATTGAACCTCCATCCCAGTGGGCCGCAGTCCTGCGCATATCCACTAAGCCACAGTTCAGCCCCCTAAGAACTTTTATATGCACCATGTTACACAGTCTTGACAGATGTTCTAGAAATAGAAACTGTATCCCTGTTCTTAAACTTAAGCTTTGAACTATGAGGAAGGTGAAAATTTTCCCATATCACAAAAATAAGAAACTATGAAATTGATGTTGTGATCAAGGTATAATCTTTGCTTCTTTGCAATGCAGTGACTCTGGCAGTGGTTCTCAACCTTCCTAATGCTGCGACCCTTTAATATAGTTTCCCCATGTTCTGGTGATCCCCAAACCATAAAATTATTTTCATTGCTACTCTGTAACTGTAATTTTGCTACTGCTATGACTCGAGAAACCCCTGTGAAAGGATCGTTGGCCCCCCAAAGGGGTCATGACCCACAGGTTGAGAACCGCTGCCTTAGAGTCAGAGAGACATAGCAAATGGATGCCACATCACCATAAATGAAATCCAGAGTATTGGAAAACATTTTTCTGTGAGGCTAAAAATGAAAATTCAAAGTAGAAAGGTCTCCTATCCCGATACCTATAAACATTATACTAAAACTTTAATAAAATGTGAAGGTCGGGGGCTTCATGAAGCTCTTTAGCAAAATGCTTGGTGTTATTTAGACTCCTCAGCAAAGAGAAGGTTTCAATGATTTTTTTGCTGGGACAGCCAGTGCAAGGTTACGTTGTAAATACTTAGAAACACTACAAAGGAAATTCGGTCTTTCTTGATTATTTCATTCAGAATTTTATAATCTGATATTCTAGAAAGCATTTTAATTTCAGCTTGCATGTAAACCTTTATTCTGTTTGTCAAAGCTATTTTGACTATCACAGAAGAAATTGGTTAAGATCTCTTGAAATACTTAGGACCCTTAAAGGTTTTCATAAATTTGTGGAGCTTCTGAAAACAATTTGATAGCATACTTACAAAATATGGATTTTTCTTGTACTAATTTTTTGTTGCTTAAAACTAGCCTTGTAGGTCACAACACAATTGAGGTTGGTTTTGATTTGACGTTTCCTTGTTTTTTAACCAGTTAGACCAGTGTTTAGAACTGATATTTACAGAAACTGAAGGCCTTTTGAGGCTCTGACCCTTCTCTCTCAATTTATATCTACAATTTAAAATTGATTAATTATTATTTTGTATATATATATATTTTTATTTTGTATATTTTATTTGTGAAGTATACTACATACAAAAAAAAGCAAACATATCTTGCGCAACCTATGACATCAGAGTAGTGACAGCTCTGGTCTAAATAGTGACAGCTCTAGATTCTAAGAATCTATTTTTGAACTGACACCTTCGTTTCTACAAAAAAAATTTTCTTCAAAAACTGTCCTTAGAATCATGCCATGTAGACTAAACTTTTTATTAAATAAATTGTAACATGTAAGAAGCACATTGTAAAGTGCACAAGTGTTAATGATAACACTCACACTCACAAGTGTGAGTGAAAAATTTAATTGATCATTTTATTGGGAGTACTTACAGATCTTGTAAATATCCATCATTTAATAGTATTAAGCACACTTGTACATATGTTGTCATCAACATTTCCAAAAACAATTTCTTTCTACTTAAGCACTTGGTAACAGCTCCTTTTTCCCTCCCTCCCACATACCCCATTTTCATGACTCCTTGATCAATTATATATTATTATATCATAATTATATACATTATTACTGTTATTTCATGTCTTACACTGTTTGTTGTCTCCCTTCACCCACCTTCCTGTTATTTTTCCCCCTGGGGTGAGTGAATTTTCATTATGTGAACACTCCAGGGTAAAGGTACTGGATTTTACCAATACTGCAGTAGCCTCTCATTTCTCACCTCTCATTTATTGCTTATTCACCAGTAATCACTATTCTGACATCTGTTATCTGACAGGTTAGTTTTACCTCGTTTTGAGCTTTTGGCCAAAATTGGAATCATGCAATATAGATTCTGTTGCATTTGGGATCTTTGTTCTCATTGTTTATGTGATTCTTTCATGTTATTGCATGTAACTTATTATTTTCCATTGTTGTAAAATAGTCTCTATATCATATTCATGGCAATATAATAAATGAATAGCACTTCTATGTTTACTTTTATATTAAGAATTTTTGTTTTATTTACATGTTTTCTACTTGTAGTATGATCAATGGCATTTCTGGGGCAAGGAATATGAGAATGCTAAGCTTTTGTGGATATTACCAAGAAGGTTTTTATGTCATTTTATTAATTTGCATTTCAGCCAATAATATTATGAAAATTCCAGTTGCTTTGTATTCTTGTCAACATTTGGTAAACTTTTCCATTTTAGCTATTTTGAAGGAGTGTATGTTATATCATTGTGATTTTCACATGGATTTTGTGTTTGTCATTTGTTCATCTGGAAAGTTGGATTTTTTTCTTGTAAGAGTTTTTTTTCCCTTCTTCTACATTCTATGTGTGTTCCTGTTAAGAAAGATATATTACTAATATCTTCTCTGGCTTGTTCTGAAGAACAAAATCCAAGATCAGGACTATTGCCTCTGAGTTGATTCTGGCTTATAGTGACCCTGCCAGAGAGAGTTTTTTAATGTTATTTTTGAGTGCTATATCTTTTGCATGAAATTTTCCCAAGGCTCTGGATGATATTATTTTTTTAGAGATGATTCTTTTGTTTGTAGGAAGATAGAATAGGACAGATTTTTTTTAATTAAAATTATTTTATTGGGGGCTTGTACATCGTTTATCACAATGCATAATTACATATACCGTGCCTAGCACTTTCACATTCCTGCTGCTGTTAACATTCTCTAAATATCCGCTTTTCCTCTAGAGCCCTTGATAACAGCTTCCCATCCTTTCTTCTTTGTCCCTGCTCCCTCCTCCCCCCCAACCCTCAATACTTTATAAATTATTATTGTTCTGTCATATCTTACTCTACCCTTCATCTCCCCCTGCCCACTCCTCCAACGTCTGTCCTCCAGATAGGAGGTTATGTGTAGATTATTGTAGTTGGCTCCCTCCTACCCCACCTTCCCTCCACCCATCCGGTAACTCCAATCTCACCACTGGCCTATCTAAGGGGCTTATCTGTCCTGGGTTCCCCATATCTCCAGCTCCCATCTCTACCAGTGTACTTTCTCCAATCCAGCTGGATTTGTAAGGTAGAGTTGGGACCATGATAGTTGGGAGAAGGGGGAGGGCAGCCTTCAGGAACTAAAGGAAAGTTGTATGTGTCATTGCTACTTCACTGCAACTTGACTGACCTGTCTCCTCCTGGAACTCCCCTGTAAGGGGGTGACCAATTGCCCACAAGTGGTCCTTGGGTCCCCACCCTGCTTTCCCCCTCATTTGTAGTGATGTGATTTTTGTTCTTTGATGCATGATACCTGCTCCCGTTGAACACTTGTGATCACACAGGATGGTGTGCTTCTTCCATGTGGGCTTTGCTGCTTCTGCGCTAAATAACCACTCATTTATCTTCAAGCCTTTAAGATCCCAGACACTTTATCATTTGTAGCTGGGCACCATCCATTTTCTCGACTCTGTTTGCCTCTGTACTCATTTGTCTTCAGTGATCATATCGGGACGGTGGGCACATATTGATATGATTTTTGTTCTTTGATGTCTGGTACCTGATTATTTCAACACCTCATGGTTGCACAGGCTGGTGTGCTTCCTTTTATGGTGGGTCTTATTGCTCCTGAGCTATATGACTGCTTGTTTATGCTCAAGTCTTCAAGACCCCAAATGCTATATCTTTTGATAGTTGGTCACCATCGGCTTTCTTCAACACTCTTGCTCATGCTCCCACATGTTCTCAGTAATCGCCTTGGGAAAGTGCGCACACAGTGACATGATTTTTTTCTGTTTGATGCCTGCGACCTAATCCTTTCAACACCACGTGGCCACACTGACTGGAGTGCTTCTTCTGTGCGAGCATGGCCACTTCTCAGCTAGATGGCCTTTTGTTTATCTTCAGGATTTTAAGACCCCAGACACTATATGCTTTAATAGCTGGACACCATCAGTTTTCTTCACCACATTTGCTTATGCTCCCATTTTACTTCAGTGATCATATTGGGCCAGTGAGTATCATGGAATACCAGATTCATAGAACAAAATGTTCTTGCATTGAGGGGGCACCTGGGTGAGGACCTAATGTCCGATTGCTACCCCAGTACTTAACCTATAATTATATGTTCTTAGATCTATTCCCTCCTTATCATAGATAATTATATTTATGTGTGTACATGCCTGTGTTTAGACCTCTGCAAGTGCCCTTTGCCTTCTAGTTCTTTCCTCTATTTCCTTCCATCTTGCTCCTAGCACAAACTGTTTTTACCCACTTTTCACTGGTTTGTTTCTTACTCAGCTAGAGTGCTGAGGTTTCTTATATGTGTGTGCACACACGCACAGACACAGATTGTAGTAATCTTTACATGTTACTAATTTTGTGTCCTGTGTTCTATGAAGTTACTAAATCTATTTAATTAATCTTGGCATGCTTACAGGACATTTTCATCTCCTAAATGAGATGATATACTATACGGTGTTATTTAGGCACAGCGAGCAATGGAAGATCACATTTTTACAGTCTGCCGATCAAACTTTCCAGGTGAAAAGTTTGTACTCAGTGGTCCCACATATTCTGGACAGAAGGCAGAATGGTTATCTTGTTTATACTGAGAGAAAGGATATCATTTGGCATAGTGATAAGTTTTGAGCTTTAAAAGTAATAAGAGTTTTCTTTATTTTTTTGAATTACTCATTTCACATAATCCATTTTGGAAGAAGTATCCAAATCTATTTCATTCCTAAGTACAATTATGTTTGTCATCATCCTCAACAGTAAAATTTACATTTCACACACAGACACACACGTGCGCATGCGCTTGCGCACACACACGGTAGCAAACCAAAGTTGGAATGTTTCAGAGAGAAAGAGAGATAAGGGGGTTATTTTGGTTTTTTCCTTATGTTTGTATCCTCTTTAATATACATATTAATAGAATAGAATTTCTATGAGTCAGACCGCAAGTAAGAAGGTTCAATGTGAGTTTCAAATATGGATTTTTCTTCTGATACTGTAGCAATGAAAAGGTCAGGTCTGTGAAGCTGGCGACCTGGAAAGAGAGATTTGCAATATTCTCGAGAGTGCCTGAGGAGATTTTACCATTTTTCTTCATGTGTTTGTTCTCATAAGAGCTTGTCTTGAAATAGCTTTATGGTTTCTGTGGAGCCTGTAGCCTTTCAACTGAAAGACTAATTGAAGCCATCACACCATTACTAGGATAAAGAAAAGAAGAAAGAGGGCTTATGAGGATGATAAAAAAGGATAAAATTAGAATAAAGGGATTGGTGTGAATCTTGAGGCTTGATTATATCCATTATTTTTAGAAAGTCATATTCTTTTTTTTGAGGAAAAGAATAAACGTAAGTTTACTTTTCCAGCACAGAGAGGAAAGGGGAAATAATTAATCTTTAAGGGCAAAGCATAAGAATTCTTTATATATAGTGATCTATTTCTGTATTAGATTGATATACCTTCGTTGACATAGACAATCAAGTCTCAGTTCTTAAGTGGATTATGTTACAGAATTATGGGAAATTATTACCTTATTACTAAACATTATACAGTTAATAATCTCTGCAAACTTTTAACTAGATTGTGTCTGTATATTTTAAAGATATGTTTATCCTAGCAAGATATACCCCTCGCTCTAAGGATATAGATTTGAACTGTCCTCCCCCTCCTGATCTGTCAAATTTTAGTTGCTTGTTTTATACACCTCTTGTTTTATCCCTGTCTCCCCATAGTGATTTACAAATAGAATTTAGATTATTGGTAAGGTTTTTCTTTTAAGTTATGTTTGCAGTACATTCTGTCTTTAGAGAAGAGGCCTCTGTCTTCTTCCTCATCGCAGAGGATTGAGTTCAGTAAGATGAGACTGTACCAGTATAATAACTTCTATTGGCTTGGCTTGATATCACTGTGCTATGTCTTTCAAGAGGCAATCACCAAGCCTGGATTAAATGTGTAAGAGATATAGTGAGTTAAATGCTTTAAAGTGACCAGATGTTAACATTGGTAAAGCGGGACACCATTGACAGGGAGGGGATGGGTAGAGGGGATCTATTCCCTTCCCGTCCTCTCGCCGTTCCCTAGCTTGTCGTGCATTCTTTCCAGAAATGGAGACTTTTTAAAAAACGCCGCTGCACGCTGGAAGCATTGTTTGAAATCGGGACTGTCCCAACAAAAGAGGGACGTCAGGTCACTTTATAAAGGGGAAAGGAGTTGAGTGCGGCCCTGCAGCCCGCGGGCTTGGAGGTTCAAATCCAGCGGCGGCTCTCTGGAGCAGCACTGTATAGCGTCCACGACCACCAGAGGCAGTGATGCCCAAAAATAAATAAATGATAGATAGATGATAGATAGATAGATAGATAGATAGATAGATAGATAGATAGATAGATAGATAGATAGAAAAGGAACTAGGAGAGGCAGCCAGCAGACCACATGCAAGTGTGACACCACCCCCCACCAAGAAAGTAGGAAAGGTAGAAAAATTGTGTAGAAATGTCTTAGATGATAATTCAATTCTAAGACAGGCCTGGTAATACTATAAGTGAATCCTCAAGCCACAATTATTGGTGGAGTCTTCTCCCAGCAGCTGGCTCCACTTCCGTTTTCTGTGCTCCATCTTCCGTTGAGAGCAGCTCGTGAATTTCAGGGTGGAGTTTTAGGAATACCAGCTGGATCTACATTTCTTGCTGTAGACTGAGAGGCACAGTCTTCTGGTCGCCATATTGATAATTTAGATGACGAATTAATGTGTATAAATTCTAAAAGAGATTTTTCTTTCTTCTGTTTCCCTCCTTTCATGGATTATTTTTATTTGTAAAAGCTTTTCAGGTTAAGCTTTTCAAGGTCAGAGTTATTACTTTTTCCTTTACTTTGTTGAGTTCCTTGATGGCAGTGGCCTCTGCATGAATACATGTGGATATATTATTTTAATGAAAATACAAAAATATAAACTATAAAGATAATAACTTGTGATGGAACATTATTATTTTAGAATATGACATTTTCTAAATAGCACAGTGGTTTTACATTTATTTACTTTTTAGAAAGTGTATCAGTTTACTTTTAAATTGTTGCCAAGTCTTTACTAAAAAAAAGCCGTGCTATATAAAAGGAAACTTACAGCTGGGAATTTTGCCAGCTATGCTAGGTAAGAAAATTGCTTTCTGAGTGAGTATTTGTGAGTACATCTAGCAACCTGCATTTTTGGTCTCCAGTATTTAGGTGACTTTATATTAGTGAATTTATTTTGGGAGAGTATGTTGATACTCACAATGTCCCCACAATAGGACAAACCTAATAACACTTGATAAATTGAAAATTTTTATCATTGGATTTAGAGGACAAATGATTCTTTCATATTTCTTTAACAGACACACACATTTAAGCAATCTCAAACTTGCAGGAAAGGTTAGTTATTGTTAGTTTAGTTTTTTATAGCTATTTGAGGATTAGTTGTCAAAATGATGCCCCATCACCCCTAAATATTTTGGAATATCTTATAACCAATAATATTCTGCATACTACATAACTATAGTACAGTTTTCCAAATAAAGAAGTTAACATTTGTATATCACTGCTATTTAAGCATCAGACTTCATTTCGTTTCAACTAATTGTCCAAATAAGGTTCTTTATAGCAAGGAATCAGTACAAAAATCACCTATTTCATGGAACTGTCATATCTCCGGTTTCTTTCCTTCTGGAATGGTTTCTCATTCTTTCCTTAACTTTTTTGACTTTTGAAGTCAGAATGCCTCTCAATTGTGGTTTGTTGATTTTTCTTCCTTATTAGCATCAAGTTAGACATTTTCATGTTTAACTAAAGGAATTATCATTTTATTTTTCATTTCATCCTCTCAGGTGAATACATAGTTTTGATTTTTTTTCATTGTTTATGATGATCACTTTGATCATGCACTTCTTCCCTTGGTGTTGAGACACTTTGTAATTATGTAAATATTCCATTATTCTTTAGACCGATAGCATATCCATTTATTAATGTATTCATTGATTTTCTTATTACTATGTTCATATGACACGATTCTCAATTTATTTAATGGGTTTTAGTCTCATATTATTGTTATTTTTAACTTTTCCCCTGTAATCCATGAATACAAATGATTATTTTAAAGGAAATGTGCTTGAACATGTTCCTTTTGGTCAATTGACAGAGAGAGTTGCTTTTAGGAATAAGCTTTTAATTAATCCCATTGTAGTTCCCTCACAATAAAGGTCCAGCAGTCTATGAAGATTCCAGTTTCCCCACACCTTCTCCAATATATTTTGTTTGTTGTTGTTGTTTTGATGCTCAAATTGCCCCAAATTTAGCCAGTGGGAAACCTTGAGTCTGCTTCTATACCCTTCAGTTATCCCGCCTTCATTCTATGAGCTCTACTTTCTGAGTTGGCAAAATGTCCTAGCTCTATCGTTCACTTCTTTCTGTTTGGGTTCTAGAGGAGCCATATCTCCAAGGAGCTTTGGTTCCTGTTAGTGAAAAATGCTAAGAAACCAAGATCTGGGCAGTTGATATATTCATTGCTATTAGGCTACTATTTCCCACAAGTTCTCTCAATGGACAAAGATATATATATATATATATATATATATATATATATATATATATATATATATATATATATATATATACTGTTTGTATAAACCTGTATGCATTTTTCTTTTTATATTGGTATGTTACTCATTTTCCATAAATTTATTCCTGTAAAGTGAACAATTCAGTTTTGGGGTTTTGGGGTGTATACAAAAAGTTATGCAACCATCATGACAATTTTGTTTTCACTCTTTTTTTATTCTATACCTCAGCTGTAATTTTTATTATTTTCTCCCTTTTGCTTGTATCGGATTTAGCTTACTCTTTGTTCTCTATTTCTTAAGGAAAAAGTTTAGGCTATTGATTTGAGATTTTTCCTCTTCTTAATAAATGCATGTACTGCTATCATTTCATCCCACAGCTTTTTAATATATTGTAATTTTGTTTTCATTCATTTTAATGTATTTTCTAACTTCTTTTGTGATTTCTTCTTTGACCTATCGTGAGTTAGTTGCTTAAGATTCACGTATTGTGGTTCCTCATATTTCCTTCTACTATTAGTACTTTATTTTATTTTATTCTTATATGGAAATATGCTTGTCAGAGTTCAGGCCTATAAAATATACTGAGACTTGTTTGTGAACTACTGTGGGGATCTATCCTAAACAATGTTCTAAAGGAAGTATCAGAAAGTTCCCATAAAAATGGAATGAAAAGATAAAGATGTTTTTGATGAAAATTTTAAAGCTCCTATATGTGTACCTCGGAAGAATGCATATGCTATTCTCGTTGAGTTTTGAATGAATGTGTTAGGTCTTGTTGGCATTTATGCATTTTCAAGTGTTCTATTTCCTATTAATTTTCCATCTAGTTTTATTTATCATTAAAATGAATGAATATTTTAATTCAATGAAAATATATAGGGCTGAGGCCCGGTGGTGTAGTGGTTGAGTACAGGACTGTGGCCCACGGCTTGGCGGTTCAAATTCAGCAGCGACTCTCCAGGAGTACGGCTGGGTAGTTCCCACAACCACCAGAGGGCAGTGATGCCCCCCCCAAAAAAAACAAAAAAACCACAGAAAATATATAATTATTGCTTTCTTATCTAGTTATTATGTCCATGTATGTTTTATAACTTTGGTGGGTTGCACTTTTTGTCATTAGGAAAAGTTCTTTTTTATCTCTAGCAGAAGCTTTTTCCCTATCCACTTCTATTCTCTTTTATTACTCTTAGTATACCATCACTTTCTCCTTACTTTTACTTTCCATTTGTGCTCTTTAATCTAAAGTACATTTTTAATAGGTAGCACATAATTGGATCTAGTTTCTTAATTTAGTCTGCTTATATCTGCTTTTTAGCTAGAATATTTTATCCACTTACATTTATTTTCATTCATAAGGTAGAATTTATGCATACTGTTTTTCTATTTACTATCTTGTTTTTCATCCCTCCCTTATTGCTTTCTGTTGGGTTCAGTAAATATTTTCTAATGTTCCATTTTAATTCCATTTTTGTATTTTACTAAATATATTTTAGTTAGTTTCTTAGTGATTGCCCTACAGATTACAGTTGATATTTCACTCTAACAAAATAGTTTAAATTGATACTAAGTTAATTTCAAACTGATACATAAAGTTTGTTCATATGTATCTTTATTTTCGATAGCCTAATTTTTACTGTTTCTGTCATACAAAATATACCTTATGGAGAGGCATTTTGCATACTCTGATGTATCTATATATGCTTTCCTGAGATGTTGAAGACACAATGAAAAGAACTTGGGATGTTACCTTATTTCTACCCTGGCTCCTATGGAATATGTCATTAAATTGTATTTGATATAAAAAATATATACCTTTATACCATTACAAGTACTGTTCTTAAGGCAGATAGTGAGAAAAATAGTCAAACAAAAATACATTTTAACTGTATTTATATTTACCTAGAGTACTTGTGTGGTACAAATGATTAATATGCTCAGCTGCTAAACTGGAAAATTTTAAGTTTGACTGCACTCAAATGCACCTCAAAAGAGAAGTCTGATGATCTAATTTTGAAGATGAGTATTTCCGCTTTGACATATGTGGGGTCACTATCAACCTTTTAGCAGCTGGTTTTATATTTACCTGTCTTTTGCTACTAACTGAAAAATTGGCCATTTGAACCCACTCTGCCCCAAAGTAGAAAGATGTGACAGTCTGCTTTCATAAAGATTATGGCCCAAGAAACTCTGGGGAGAAGTTCTACCTGACCTTTAGAGTTTTTGTGAGTCAGAATTGAACCTAATGGCAATGGAGTGGGAGATTGCACTTGTGTGCATGCACACACCCATCTTTTATTTATATATAATTATTATCAAATGCACGTAAAATTTTACTGAAGGTAATTAAAAATTGTTACAGCTTTACATTTACAGGGAACTGCTAGTTTTAGAAGAGGATGTATAATAAGTGATATCATTATTGATGTTGTATGAAACTTAAAATCAGAGTATAGTAGAAAGATGCTTAACTGTGTCTTGCTAAACTTACAAAAACTCTGTGGAATATAACAAATTATTTATATAATATTGTGAGGAATAGGAATTCCAGAGCACTTAATTGTACTCATATAATATCTGTATATAGACTGAGAGGATGTTGTTTAAACAGAGCAAGAGGCTACTGAATTTTTAAAAAGTGTTTACTAGGATTATATTCTCTCTGCCCATCTATTCAGTCTACATTTTGAAAAAGTAATTAAAGAAGCTGAATTTTATAAGGAATAAGTAATAGCAGGACTGGAAGAAAATGTATTAACCTGCAATATGCAGATGACACAAGCTTGCATGCTGAAAAAAAGGACTTGAAGCACTTGCTGATGATCAAATACTGTACCTTAGGATATATTGCATTTCAACTTAAAGAAAACAAAAATCTTCATAACCAAAAAAACAACATCACATCTTGTGTGCGTGTGAAAGCTGGACAATGAATAATGAAAAAAGAGAAAATGTGAATGCCTTTGAATTGTTGTGTTGGTAAAGAATCTTGAGTATACCATGAATTTCCAGAAGAATGAATAAATCTGTGTTGTTGTCGTTCTTGTTAGGTGGCATCAAGTCAGTTCCAACACATAGCGCGCTTTGACCCAACAGAACAAAGCATTATAAGGTCCTGTGCTTGCTCACAATAGTTTCTATGCTGGAGCCCATTGATGCAACTACTGGGCTAATCCATCTCATTGAATGTTTTCCTATTTTTCATCACCCTTCTACGTTACTAAACATGATGTCCTTCTCGAGGCACTGATCTCTCTTGACAATATGTCCAAGTATGTAAGACCAAGTCTGTTAGGCTGGGATGACTAGAGAAATAAATCCAGTGAGCCTCATGTATGTGTAAGAAAGAGCTTTATATCAAGAAGTAAAAATTTGTAACTCAGGAAAACATCCCAGCCTAGTGCAATGTATGTCCCAAAGTCTAGCACTAGTCCATAAGTCCCTCTTCAGACTCATGTCGCCACATGTAATGATGCAAAATTCAGGAAGATCACAGGCCAGTAATTGAAAAGTTTTTGTATTCAATGGCGGTGGAAGCATTACAGGGCTGGCATGCATGTCCGTGTGGCTTGCCAGCATGAAAGTGAAGGCAGGACATAGTGCACCACCTCCTGAGAGCCATTTATTTCAGTGGCACCTCCAAATGAGTTCATCAAGCTGTGACTTGATTGACAGACTGAACTCCACCAATACACTTTTATATCTTCAAGTTGACAGAAAATTATATAATTACCACACCACATGTTCCCACCCTTACCTCTAAGGGACACGCTGGTCTTCTTGCAAGACGGATAGCTTTGTCCTTTCAGTAATCCATGGTATTCTCAATATTCTTCTCCAGAACCATGATTCAAATGGATTGATTCTTCTACAGGCTTCCTTATTCAATGTCCAACTTTCACATGCATATGATGCAATAAGAATACATTGGTTTGGGTCTGACCCACCTTAGTCCTCAGAGTAATATCCTCATTTTTCAAAACTCTGAAGTCTTGTACACTATATTTACCTAATGCAATGTCTTTTGATGTCTTCACTGATACTTCCATGAGCATTGATTGTGGATTCAAGTAAAACAAAATCCTTTACAGCTTCAAACTTTTCTCCATTTATCATGATGTTACCTGTTGGTCCAGTTGTGAAAATTTTGGCCTTCCTTACATTCATACTGAAGGCTACAATCCTTGAACTTCACCAGGAAGTGCTTCAATTCCTCCTCATTTTTAACAAGCAAGGTTAAGGTTATATCATCTGCATACCACTTGTTGTTAACAACCTTTCTTCAATCCTAATGCCACATTCTTTATATAATACAGTTTCTCATCACCTGCTCAACATACAAATTGAACAAGTATGGTGAGAGAATACAACCCTGATGCATATATTTCATAATTTTAAATCATGTAGTATCCTCTTTTCCTATTCACACACCAGCTTTGTGATCTGTATGTACATTCCAAATGAGCATAGTGAAGTGTTCTGTGATTCATATTATTCTCAAGGTGGTCCACAGTTTCTTATGGCTGACCCAGTTAAATGCCTTTCCATAGTCAGTGAAAAAACTAAGCATCTTTTTGGTATTCTCAGCTTTGATCAACATCCAACTGTCACCAGCAATTATATCCTTGTTCAGCATCCTTTTCTGAATCCAGCCTGTACTTCTGGTAATTATTGCTATAAATATTGCTATAACTATTGCTGGATGACTTTAAGCAAAATTCTACTAGTGTACAATATCAATTATGTCATTCTATAGTTTGACAATTCTGTTGGGTCACCTTTCTTTGGAGTGGGCACAAATAAGGATCTCTTCCAGTCAGTTGGCCATGTAGCTATCTTCCAAATTTCCTGAATAATGAGTGAGTGCTTCTTCAGCTTTCTGAAGCATTTCAATGGATATTCTATCAATTCTTGGAGACTTGTTTTTGGCAAATGCCTTCAGTCCAACTTCTTCCTTCAGCACCATTAGTTTTTGCTTATATACTACTTCCTGAAATGGTGGACTATTTTGATTCAGTGAATTTGGTATATTCTTTCTATCTTCTCTTGATACTTCATGCATCATTCAATATTTTGCCAATAAAAACTTTAAAACTTGAAATTCAAAGTTTGAAGTGTCTCTTGAGTTCTTTCTGTTTCAGATCCCCTGAGCATGTTCTTCTCTTTTGGTTTTCTAATTCCAGGTTCCTGCACATTTTGTTATAATATTTGGCTTTGTCTTCTCAAGCTGCCCTCTGAAATGTTTTATTCAGCTCATTGACTTTATTCTTCTTTCCATTTGCTTTATCTCCTCTATGATTAACTGTAAATTTCACAGCTTCTTCTTATATCCACTTTGATCTTTTCTTTCTTTCCCATCTTTTGATGCCTTTTTGCTTTCTTATTGAGTAATATTCTCTCACAGCTCATCAGGTCTTCTGTCACTAAAGTTTAATCTATCAAATTGTTTCATTAGATGTTCCCAAAATTCAGGTAAGATTGATTCAGGGTTCTATTTTGGTTCCTGTGGATTCGTGTTAATTTGAGCAATTGGTGGTCTGTTTCCCAGCCAGTCCCTGGTTTTGTTTTAGTTACTGATGTTGAGCTTTCCCCTCATGTCTTCCAACAGATGTAGTCAATTCTATTTCTGTCCATTTCTTCTGGGGAAATTCATGTATTTCCTATGAACCATCACTGGTCTTGTAAATTTCTGTCATACAATCTTCAGCTTCATTTCTAGCACCAAATCAAATCTTAGAAGAAGTAAATCCAGAATGCTCCTTAAAGGCAAGATTGGTGAGACTTCTTGTAAATTTTAGACAAATCCCTGAAAAAGACATCATGCTTGGTAAAGTAGAAGATTAGCAAACATCATGTTTGGTAAAGTCGAAGATTAACAAAAAAGAAGACCATTAATGATATGTGGCTGCATATCAGTGGCTACATAGCATACCAGTGGCTGCAGTAATAGATGTCAACATACCAGTGTTTGTGATCATGGGGAAAGAGTTGGCAGTATTTCAACAGATTATCTAAGATTATGTCAAAAAAAATGTTTCCCTGAAGGTTCTATTGTATAAATACATGAGTTTATTCCAAATAAATTGTACATAAATTTACTTATCAGTAAAGGATTTCAGACAATTTGTTTCAGAAATATTCTTTTGGTGGGGGGGGGCATCACTGCCTCTGGTGGTCATGGGCGCTCCCCAGTGCCGCTCCTGAGAGCCGCTGCTGGATTTGAACTGCCAAGCCCGCGGGCTGCAGTCCCTCACTCAACCACTTACGCCACTGGGGCTCAGCCCTCAGAAATATTCTTATTCAAAAACAAGGTTCAATCAAAGTCTTGGCTTTGGAGCCTTTTCCAGATCAGTTCCAGTCAAACCAGAGAGGTCCGTGTCGGCTCAGAAGGCTGTGGTGACTGTTTGCTGGATTTTTAGGGAGTCATCCAGTAGCCCTATCTAGTGGGTTAAGCATTGGGTTCCTAAACTACAATGTCAGCTGTCCAAATTCACTAGCTACTCCTTGAGAGAAAGAGGAATCTGCCTTCTCTGGTAAAATGTTAAACTCTCAGAAACCTACATGGACAGTTCTACCTTTCCTATAGTCACTATGAGTCAGAATAGACTTGAAGTCAATGAGGTTTTTAAAATTAAAAAAAAATATTTTATTGGGGCCTCTTACAACTCTTACCACAATCTATACATATATCATTTTGTCAAACACATCTTTACATATATTGTCATCATCTTTTTCAAAATATTTTCTTTCTGCTTGAGCCCCCTGCATCAGCAACTCATTTTCCCCTCCCTCCCCAAATTATCCTCTTTGATAATTTACAGATTATTCTCTTTTTTATTCATGGCTTACATTTACTGCTGTCTCATATCACCCACTTTTCTGCTGTCCATCTCCCTGGGATGGGGTTCATATTCGATTATTGTGATTGGCTTCCCATTACTCCCCCGACCCCACCCCTACACCTCTACTATCACTGTTCCCCTTATTGGTACTGAGGGTTTTGCTTTTTTTTTTACAATGAGTTTTTAAAGGAATCATCTAGCTCCTCCTCTCTGCGCTGGACTATAAGATTACTTCTGTGGTCAGCTTCTCCACAGTATTTTATATATTCAGTCAGTGGTCCAATATTTATTGAACACCTAATGCACATCAGGCACTATAGTTTAGAGAAAGGGGGATGCCAAAAAAGATATAGGAGACCTGGCCTTTGCTTCTTTTCTCAGTCTTGTGGAAGAGATCAGCATGTAGAATGAAAAACCGTACAGTGTGAAAAGTACTGCATAGATGTATGTGAGTAAAAGCCTGGAGAGAAAGAGTATCTGATAAAGTCATAGTACATGGAGTAGAATTAGATATAAGGAAAACACATTAGACAGGTTAGATTTTCTTAATCTCAAAGAAGAGGGTACGATAAAAATTTCTACATGGTTGACTTTAGCAATTGGTAAGAGCCAGACCTTGAACTCTCATCTGTTTGAATATGAAGCCTGTGCTGTAATATCCTTGTTACATCACTTGGACTGTCTATTCAGAATTATTCTTCTCAGACATACCTATGGTTTTGTCCGTGCAAGTCGGGGAAACAGCGTTGTTACATTCCAAGATCCCCAAATTAGGAAACTCAACAGAGTAGAGGATAGAAATCCACATGGTTCTGGAAATACGATCATTTGATTAAAGGCAGCTTAATTCTTTCCATTTTATTTCTTTTGGGCCCAGGAGAAAAGAAACCTTAATATTTTATATCTAATTATAAGCATGCAAATCACATGCTAAAACTGAGACACTCAAACATTGCCAGTCAGTAGACATGAAAGAAAAATTTGAAGTGTGAGATAGCTTACAACATTATTAACATAATTTATTTTACATGTATAATTGTATATTTTGTAATAGATATACAATTTTGAGTCTCTTTGACAAAATAAACAGCTGTTTGCCTATGAATAACTGGTAACCATCATCAGGGCTGCCAACTTTGAAAAGAAATTTTACATATAAGCGGGACTGTCTTTGCCAATTCAAGGCACACAGCAATCACTGTTGCCCTTGAATTATCTGAAAATATCTTTTAACATGTGTGTAGCCTTGAAGCAAGATCAGAACTGAAAATTCCCTACATCTCTCACTCCCTTCTGTAACAAACGCTTCCTCATACAAAAACCTTTGTATATTTGGTACAGGAAATACTGAGTAGTGTTTCTCATTTATCCCAGGAATAAGCAACATGTAGTTAGTCCCATGTGTTAGAGAAGCACTCTTATAGGTAAAGGTAAGGGAAACTCAGACTCAGTATGACAGAGAAACCCATAAGAATCTTTAGCAGGATAGAGATGCTGCTATATGGGTGTGCACAAATAGGTTAAGCATACAGAACAGATTCATACTCAGTTTCTTGGCACTGTTAAATAATTGATTTATTCTGCTAACTTAGTAGAGAGTAGTTTGCCAGTTTTAAGCCATGCATAAGTGTTTTTCCAACCTATAACCTATTTTTCTGTTTAAATTGGTTAGTAAAGGTAGAAGGTTGGTAACAAAGAGTTCTCCTTCATTACCACAATTACTGTAAGGCTTACACAAATAGTGTAAGGCTGACCAGGCAGCTGGCCGATCAGAGATGGTAAAATATAAAGTACATGAGACAAGTTTCAAATAGAGGTAATGATTCTGTTTAGTTCAGTTAGAGAATACATAGAAATGAGAACACCATTTGAAAGAATTCCAAGAGATCTAAATTGCTAGAACAGTATCAGACTATATTCATTAGTGGATCATGCAATACATTCGGAAGCTGGCCTCTGAAAAGTCATTTTTACCTATTAGCCTAGCTCAAAACCAGTAAGGAGTACATAGAAAATAAAATCAATGTCTGAGTATTTCTCAGTTGCTGCTTTCTTTTTTCTAGTTAGAGATTAGGCTTTAGCATCTTTTAATAACATATCTTCTCTTTCTGATGTGTCATGAGCCTTCCTTTCCTCTTGTACTTCTCTTATAGCAGAAACAGTCTTATAAATGGCTTCATGTTCAATAATAGTAAACATAAATGTACAAAAGTGGATCAAATATGTTTCAAAGTGGTGTCAGGGTAGGTGAGGGATGATTGACTTTAGATAACCCTCAACTCTAGATATTTTTCACAAGAAAGAAGTGCCTTGAGAATAGATGCATGGAAAAATCTGAAGCATAACAAGAGCAAGAAAGCAACCGTGATAATGCTTGCATCATGTATTTTGAAAATGAACTCAGAGTTTTTGTTTTTTATTGTTTTTTTGTTATCATGCATACTGTTTTCTGTTCCATAGAATTAGGACATTTCCCTTTTTCTTGCCATTTTGTCTTCTCTAGTTTCATTGTAATCCTTTCAACATCCAACACACACACACACACACAATCCATGAGCTCTGACTCAAAATATAAATTAAACAACCAGCAATACAATTTTGTAAGTAAAATAAAAGTAAATAAATAAAAGGATGCTAATTGATTCTTTAAATTTTAAAATTAAGCAAAACTCTCAAAACTGGAGCTAATGAACAAAAGTTTTTTTAGGTACCTGGAGTAATGATCTCAATGATCTAATTTTTCTTTCATTAGAAAAGAGTCTGATAGGATCATCATTAGCAAACAAAGGTTAAAAGAGAATAGTCCCAGATTGATTTCTTGATTGAATGATTGCTTTGTACTTACTGAAAATTCCAAATGAGTTTATAAAATTAGAACTCATGTAAAATAGATAAGAAACAGTACACTGACCAAAAGGAGTAGATATTATCAGGTACCAGGGAAAGTCTATTTTCAAACTTGAGTAATTCACTTTATTATTAATTCATGGCAATTAAAATAACAAAATGCCAAATAATCAAAATTTTAATATCTAATTAGCATAGACTTTTAAAAGCAAGCACACAGCTATTTTTTTCATGAAATTTAATTTATTACATAGATGTTAGTATGGATTACATAATTTATTATTTATCATCTTAATTGAGAAATATTTGAAGGTGAAGGAGGTACTTTAAAAACATTTTGCTTTAAACTGAGTGAAGGTTTATAATTTTACTTTAAACAATTCATGCACATTTTGTTTCATCCCACTCTTTGCCACCCCCTCAATGCACCATAAGTTAGGTCACTCTGCATTTTCTGCTCACATTACACCTTCCTTCCCTCCTTCTGAACTTTGTCCTTGGATAAATGCTGCTCTTTTTTTCTTCGTTGTTTATTCTGAGATATGTTTACCTCTCTAGTGCTTTTGCTCCCCGTATAGACCTACCTGCTGCTTGGCTAAAACTTGAGCTATAGGAGTGAGTTCACTTATAGATCAGAGGGAGATTAAGGGCCATAATCTTGATTCCACAGTCTCTGTCTTCTATCTGATCAGTACCCCTTGTACTTTTTTCTGATTTTAAGTTCTGTTCTAGATTGTTTTCCCACTCTATCCAAGGTGCTCTGAAGCATAGTAGGCTATGTTTGGGCTTCTAACCACAGGTCAGTAGTTTGAAACCACCAGCACTTCTGCAGAGGAAAGATGAAACTTCTTACTCCTGTAAAGATTTACACTCTTGAAAACCCACGAGTGTGGGTAACTGTGTGTTACCCACTTGGTAACTGTGTGTTGGAATCAACTTGGTGTCAGTGATTTTAATTTTTTTTAATAGTCTTACTGGCATGTACTTATGTATCATACAGTTCAATTGCTCAATCATATTAAAAAGAGGCTGGCAATCACTACAATCAATTTTCGAGCATTTTCTTGTTGTACTCATTGTTTGCTGCCCTCACCCCCAACCACCCTTTCCATACTCTTAGGTAATGTTGATACAGTTACTGTCTTTATAGAGTTACTATTCCAGATTTCACATGCAGAAAAGTATATAAAACACAAACAACAACAGTGACAAAACAAAACAGAACAAAAACATCAATTGAAAAGAAAACAAAATAGTAAAAATCAGAAAACTTTAAAATGGGTCAAAAGGGAGGTCAAATGATAAGGTGTTGTATTTTAACCTAAATACATCTGCCAGGATAGACTTTACAATACTCTCTGATAGCAAATCCAGGACCTTCTTAAGTGGTTACTAGTGATACTTATGCTGGGACAACAGCGATATATGGTCATCCTAAACTTTGGGTAATATGGCAGTCATTAACTTTAATGGTTTTTCTGAAAGATGCAAAGATGGGTAATCTTTATGTATACCTAGGGTTTTTTTATACCTAGGTTTTAGAGCAAAAAAAGGTTGAATATATAAAGTTAGATATTAAATAGGTAAAAGAATTTTGTGGAATAAGATACTCTGCTTTCTCATTATGTCGCTTGACACAAGGATAAAACTTGGATTGTACATTTTTACAGTCGAAATGCCTAGTACCATGTTTTTTTTTTAAACAGGAAAATGTGAATTTCACTATCTGTAAATCATATTCAAGTAAACATGGTTTTGAAAATAATTAAACCAATGTTTTAAAACACAGATATTATTATACCTGAAAGACAATCTAGCTAGCACCTAGTTCTTAGATGCCAGGTGTCCTAGTATACACTGGATTATAATCAAAATAGTGGTATTTATAAGCCCTACTAACCTCAAGGCTAGAGCTCATAGCCACCAGCTGCTCCTTGGGGAAAATATGAGGCTTTCAATTGCCATAGTTAGTCTCAGAAACCCATGTCTGCCATGTCCTGTAGGGTTTGCTATGTCAGAATCGCCTTGATGGCAGTGGGTAACACCCATGATGCTCCTAGTGTATGCTTTTGGTAAAGTGAAACAAGTTTTGAAAGATGTACACTTTTATTATGCTCTTGTGGAAATTTAAAAGTGAGATTTGTATCCATTTCACGCAACCCAGCCCTCTTTAGCACACTTATTGGTTAACAGTGGTACCTACAAGTAAAACCAGTTTTGTTCTTAACAATGAAAAGGAAGCTTTGAGTTATTCCAAATACTTCTATAAATACTATTTTTCGAGTATCTGACTTATCTAGTTCTGCTAAAACAAAATTACAAAAAAATGGGTGGCTTTAACAAAAATAATTTTATCTTTTCACCATTAAGAAGATAGAATGAATTCCAAGTGTCAGCTCTGGAGGAAGGTGTTTCCTTCTTTGGAGTGTCTGCTCCTAGGAAGTCTGGGTATGGCTTGGCATCCCTCTCCCCCTAATTCTCCTTGCTTGCTTATTTAATCTCCTGTATGTCTCAAAAGAGATTGACCTAAGTTAAAACCTAAACTAATCTTTCATCAACTTAATAACAATAGCCACATCCAAATGGCATATAACCACACAATTAGAGGTTAGGGTTTACAAAAACAAAAATTTACAAACTTATAAAAGTCTTGGGGAACACGGTGCAGCCCATAATGTTGAGATACCACATTTTGATCCTTGTGTGTCTGAAATAAGTGAATGCAATTTACAGACAAAAAAAAAAAACAGAAAAGTACTGCATGGGATGAAATGATGCCCTTGTTCATAAAGTTTTGGTTATCCTATGGAAAACTGATTTTTGTTAACACTATAGTATGTCTGATTTTAGAAAACTGAATCTTGTTGTGATTTAGAATATTCTCTGAACAAAGCTTTTGAATAGGTATGTTGAGTATTGCTGATGAAAATAGCTCTGTAAAATATCTCTTATAAATATTCCATTTAAGTTGGATCTTTCACTATTTACCCTTTTGTGACTTACTCAACATAATGTTCTCAAGGTTCATCCATTTTGCAGAATGTATCAGGATCTCATTTATTTTATTAGCAGAGAAATAGTGCCTGGTGTTTCAGTGGTTAAATGTTCAGCCATCAGTTTGAACCCATCAGTGACTCCATGCAAGAAAAGACCTGACAGATTTATTTGTTTCCAAATTGTCCTATTGATGTCATTGGAATCCGAGATAATACATATATATTCCTTTGTTTGGAGGCGTTGGAGTGATTTCTAAATTACCCTAGTACATTTCATATGAGAAACAGACATGGAAAAGAAACCGGGATAGCCTTACTTTACCACCCCAGTTCATTCCTTAGCGCAAAGGCTGCCATCAGTCTAATTTCATCGCATCTACTCTGATTCTTAGAGACCTCTATTTTTAGAACTTTGCTTGCATAGGGAGTCCTCGGTTATATGGCAATGGCTATTGTAGTAGGAGTTTCCCAGACCATCTGTAAAGCAGAAGGATATGGATAACTTTGAATCTTTCATTGAAAAATATGATCTAAGTTTATCTCTTAATAAAAAGAAAATGAAGAACAAATAGTCCTTAAATAAATTTAAGGAAAAATTAGAAATCAATGAAAAAGAAAATAGTGTTAAGAATTGGTAAAACCATAAACTATGTCTTTTAAAAATATTAATAAAATGTAATAAATCTCTTAGTGATAACAATGAAAGAGCAAACAGAAAGGTACTGATTAAAAATATTATGAATGCAATAGGGTAAATCAAATACATGCAGACATTAAAAAGATAATAAGTAACTATAGTGGATAACTTTAGGAATCCCTGGGTGACATAAATGGATAAGACCTGGCAATCTTCTTCCGAACATTCACAGCTGTTGAAAGTTTCATGTGCACAGTTCCACTCTAAAACACATGGGGTTTCATGAGTCAGAATTGGCTCAGTTGCAGCTAGACATGGATGACTTTTTGTTAATACATTCTATAACTTAGAGAAACTAGTTACATTGCTCTTTTTTGCATCACTGCCCTACACATTTCTTATAAATCACAAATTACGTTCACTAATTCAATATGAAAGAGGAAATAAGATTATCAAATAATTTATTTAATTAATGAACACTTTTTTGCATATGATTTGGCTTGCAATAGCCTAGGTTCAATTAAACACTTAAGAAACACTTAATGCCAACACTAATTATTTACTACATAAATTCTTTCAGAAAGCAAAGTAGGAGAGACTAATTCCAAATTTATTTTAAAAGAATAGCTTAATGGCCAATTGTTTCTAACAATAAACTGAATGTATGGAAAGTGTTTGGGGCATGGGGGAGAAGGGTATGGGAAGTTAGAATAATCAAAGCAGTGGATGGAGGTGAACACTAGCATAATCCTATTTTTAAAATGTGATAAAGACATATAAAGTTGAAAAATCAATCAAATAAACGAACAAACATAAAAAGAAACTGCAAAACAATAAACCTTAGAAAATTTATCGAGCATAACAGCAAATTAAAATCAGCAGTATGGTAAAAGAATACCATATGTGCTCAAGTATAAGCCACCTGAATATCAGCTGCAGAACCTAATTTTATCCCACAAAATGCATTTAAAATGTGCTGAAGAACTTGTCTATACACAGGTATATATGGTAATAAATTTACCAAGTGGGGTTTATATCTATATATATACTGCCTTTGAAAAATTGGTTAACATTAACGGAATAAAGAAGAAAATTTTAAATGATCATTACAATAAATTCATAGAAGCATTTTACAAAATTCACTGTGCAGAGTAAAAATACTCAGTAAGCTGACAATAATGGAAAATGTCTTCAACCTGATCAAGTACATATATAGAAAGCATGCAGCTAGTATTATACTCAGGGAGGAACACAATTTGCATGTCTCAAAAGAATTGAAAAGTTCAAACATCAGGGTGCAATATTAAAGAGTTTTATAGGCAAAATATTTAATGATGCAGCAAACATCAAAAGATGGGAGAAATGCGCAGTCATTAGACCAACAAGAATTAGTTGGCATTCATACATTTCAGGAGGTAGGATATGATCAAGAATCAATGGCATTGAAGGAAGAATTTCAAGCTGTACTGAATGCCTTGGCAAAAAATGACTCTGGGAGTAACTGAGGGAGTGCCAAGGATAAATTTGGGGGTCAGGGTGTGACACCCCTTCGGATTCAAGTAGGGGACACTCCTAGAGGTCAATGTACAGGTTTTTCTTTTTTATTATTATTATTTTTTTTTACTTATTTATATTTTCTTCTGGACATTGTTTTTGTTGTTGTCATCACTTTGTTTTCTTTGGTCACTTCATCTTGTGATGTCTTGGGTTTTTTGTACATATTATTATCTCTGTAAATCTATCTAGATAAGATAGGCTGGATGAACAGTCTGGAGGAGAAAACAGTGGGACTGATGGTTCTGGGGGATCATGAGAGATGAGGAGGGGTGGGGGGAAGGAGGTGATGTTGACCAAGCCATTGATAAGGAAGCAACAAGTGATCCAAAATCAGTGGCAAGGTGGATGTGAGAGGCCTGGTAGAGAATGATCGAGAGTAATGTAAGAGAGAAATTCCTGAAGTCCAAATGAAGGCTGAGCATAATAATGTGACAAGAGGAAAGTAAAAGGAAATGGAGGAAAGAACTAGAAGGCAAAGGGCATTTATAGAGTTCTAAATACAGACATGAACTTAGGTAAATATATTTATATATGATGATGGGGAACTAGATCTACGTGCATATACTTATAGGGTTAGTAATAAGGCAGCATATGAACACTGGACCTCCACTCATGTACTTTCTCAATCCAAGAACACTTTGTTCTATTAAACTTGCCTCCATGCTGCTCATTTTTCCAGTACAATCACTGAAGACAAATGTGTGCGTAAGCAAAAGTGATGAAGAAAGCTCATGGTGCCTGGCAATCAAAAGATATAGCTTCAAAGGTCTTAAAGGCTTGAAGGTAAAGAAGCAGCCCTCTAGCTCAGAAGCAACAAAGCCCACATAGGAGAAGCACACCAGCCTTCGTGATCACGAGGTGTCAAAGGAATTGGTTATCATGCATCAAAGAACTAAAAATTATATCATTATTAATAAGGAGGAGTGCAGATTGGGGACCCAAAGTCCATGTGTAGGTGAAGTGACATCCCCTTTACAAAGGTTGCAGGAAGGAGAGGAGCCAGAGTACAGTGTAGCAACAATGAAATATGCAACTTTCCTCTAGTTCTTAAATGCTTCCTTCCCCTTTGCTCCCCACAAATGATCCTAATTCTACCTTACAAATCTGACTAGACCAGAGGACGTGCACTGAAACAAATAAGAACCAGAAACATGGGGAATCCAGGACAGATGACTCCTTCAGGACCAGTGGTGAGAGTGGAGATACTGGGAGGGTGGACGGAAGGTGGAGTAGAAAGCAAGAACCAATTACAATGATCTACATATGTATTAGCCTGGGTAGACTAGAGGAACAAATTTATAGACATGCATATAGATATAAGGAAAAGGTTTATATAAAAGAGGAACAGGACGTTGAGAAAACATCCCAGCCAGTTCACAGTCACAAGTCCAATATTAACTCATATGCCCGAAATCAGTCTATAAGGTCTCCTTCCGACTCACGAAGTCACAGGTCAGTGGGTGCAGAATCCCAGCGCTGGCAGGGGTCTCCACATGGCTCCTTGCTTCCAGGGCTCAGGGTCCATCAACAGCATCCCGTGGTGGCAGAAGCAACTCATCGCTGGCAGAGGTCTCCATGTGGCCACCCTAGCTTCAGAGGTCTGGCTCCATCAGGGCAAAACCGTATGGTCTCTCCTCCAGCTCCTCCAGCTTCTCAGATGCTGCCATCTTGTCTTGTCCATGATTCATCGTCTCTGAGACTAACTCCCAACAACTGGGGAGATAACTTCTCATCTTCACGAGGGAAATATCGTGAGATTTCCCAGACAACAGGGAGTGGGTCAAGGGAGACATTGGACAGTGTGCAATATGACATAATAATAATTTATAAGTTATCAAGGGTTATTAGGGCGCAGGAGTAGGAAGAGAGAGAAAATATGAGGAGCTAATATCAAGAGCTTAAGGAGAAAGAAAATGTTTTGAGAATGATGGTAGCATCAAATGTACTTTGCATGCAATGGATGGATGTATGGATTGTGATAAGAGTTGTATGAGCCTCCAATAAAATAATTAATAAAAAATAAATGACTCCAGGAATGAGTAGAATACCAATTGAATGACTTCAACAAGTGGACACAACAGTGGAAGCTGTCATTCATCTATGGGAAGAAATTTTGAAGACAGCTACTTGGCCAACTGACTGGAAGATGTTATCCCACTACATAGAAAAGTGGTCCAAAAGAATGCATAAATTTTGAACAATGTTATTAATACAACATTTGAGTAGAATTTTGCTGAAGAGAATTTAAACATGGTTGCACTAGTATGCCAAACAGGAAACCAAACCCAAAAAACAAATTCACTGCCATCAAGTTGATTCCAACTCATAGTGACTCTTGGTAGAATATAGTAGAACTCTTCCTGTGGATTTCTGATACAGATACTATAAATCTTTATATGAGTAGAAAGCCTCATCTTTCTCCCCAGGAGCAGCTGGTGGTTTTGAACTGCCGAACTTGCAATTATTATTGTTTTTGCTCTTAGATGTCATTGTGTCGGTTCTAATTCATAGCGACCCTGTGTAGAACAGAACAAAACACTGCCTGGGCCTGTCCCATCTTCACATTTGTTGATATTATATTTGAATGCATCCATGCATCCAACAAGACCATCCATCTTTGACAAGGCCCTCCTCTTTTTAGCTGTGTATTAGGTTACTGTTTGCCTTGGATGTAGATGGTTTGGTGACTAAGAGGCATAAGGAATCTTTCTGGAATGGTGAAATATTATATAATGATTCTGATTACCCAGATGCAAACATTTGTTAAAAATCAAGGAACTGTATAGTTAAAATGTATGCATTTAATAGATGGTGAACTGTACATCAAATATTTGGGGGGGGGCATCACTGCCCTCTGGTGGTGGGAGTCGGAGGGCCAGCCTTTGCTCCTGTGGAGCCACTGCTGGAATTGAACCTCCATCCTAGTGGGCAGCAGTCCCGGGCACAACCACTACATCACCGGGGCTCAGCCCATCAAATATTTTATTAAGTAAAAAATAAGATTTCCAGATCCTATATTCTGACTACCATGGCAACCAGAAAATAACACATTTACCATCCCTATGATAAGACATTCATTTTAGTAAGGAAATTCTCATTTAGCTTATTCTCCTAAGATCCTATGCATTAGACTAAATTAAATGGGAACTTCCTTACTGAAATGAAGAGCAGCCCATAGATGTGACCCATGGACTGGGATACACATCAAGGATTAAAACAGCATAATTCATATATTTATTTTTTGAAAGTAAATGTCAGAAGAACTGAACAATTTCTTATTCTGAGTCAGACTTGGCAAACTATTTGATCAAAATGTCCTATTTTTGTTCTGCTTGTAAATTAATCAAGATTTTTACAGTTTAAAGGATTGTTTAAAAATAACAATAAAGAAACACAACAGATATTGTGCGTGTCTTAGAAATCTCAAATATTTTCAATCTGATCCTTTACCAAGAAAAAACTTGCTGACCCCTTGTCTTTGCTCCTTCATTAGCAATCTACTGTAACTGATAACTGATTGATGCTCCAAAAAATTTCTCACACACACACACCTAGAGAAGAGAGAGCACGGAGTGCTGCTTGGTACATATTAAGCATACAATCACATTTTCTTTCCTCCAGAGACAGAGGTAAATAAATGTTAAGTTGAATGGTATGAAAATTGCTTCCCAGAGAGTGCTGGATTTGCCATGAATTGACCTCTTTGACAATATACATACCAACTGCCCTAGTTAGAATGGCATTAAAGGTGTTGAATAAACCAGAGCACCAGTCAGAAGAGTTTGCTTGTGGTACGAGCCTCACTTGGCCACCTTGTAGAAAGCTCAGGACAGACAGTGTCTCTAGTTTCCCCAATAAAATAGATTTTAGGAGCCACTTCTACCCTATAGCTTCTGCTTTGGAAGAATTCAAGAGTTTCTAGAGTTCTCTATGAAGGAGAACTTTTTTTTTTTTAGACCAGATTAGAGGATCTGCACTACATTCTTAGCAGCCTCAAGATTTCCTCCATATATTGCTTCAGCACTCCCACAGCAAACAAAACCTTCCTATCCTCCCACTCACTCCCCTTGGCCTCATGAACCTGACCACAAATTATAGTGGATTCTTAAAAACTCATTTTAGTTCTCTGAGCATCTCTTTATTCCATATTCAAAATAGAGTGTTAAGAATAGCTGTGGGAAAGTGCCCTCTGCGAGGACCACATTGTTTGAGTGACACACATATTGAAGTCGAGGACGGGTGACATTGTGGGCAGGAAGAAGCCGTTACCTACTGTGCGGCAACATTTATGTAAAGCTTTGTGAATATTTATAGTATTTATTTCTCTCTACCTTTTTCCTAGGCCTACTCTGTGTATGATGAAGATATCGGATACTGTCAAGGACAGTCTTTTCTTGCTGCTGTATTGCTGCTTCATGTGAGTAATTTTCCACCTAACTACTGACATGGTTTGTTAGTCTGGGTAGACTACAGATACAAATTCTTAGACAATCATGTGTGTAAGAAAGAGCTTTGTGTGAAAGAACAATTGTATATTGAGAAAACATCCCAACCCAGTCTAGATCAAGTCCATAAGTCTGATATTAGCCCATATGTCCAATACCAGTCTATAAATTATTCTCAGTCTCATGCAGCACATGCAATGATGCAAATACAGGAAGATAACAGGCCATTGAGTGGAAAGTCTTGTGCATCCAGCGGCAGTGGACACATCTCAGCACTGACATGTGTCTCCACATCGCTCCTGCAGCTCCAGGGCTCCAGCTCCAGGGCTCAGGCTTCAAGTTCCATCTGACTTGTCAACAGGAATGTCAAGCAGAGAGTGTGACATTGCCGCCTCAAGGGAGGAAAACAGGAGTTCCCAGAATCCTCAGGAAGAAGTCATGCCCACACAGGGCTACCATTGGCTATCAGCTGATTGACAGGCTTTACACCTTCACTCAAATTGACAGGAGAATATAGAATGGTCACACATGGTGCTGCCGTTTCTTTTATGTCCTTCTTGGTTTTGTTCTTCCATCTTCTTGTTCATTTACCTTATGGAGAGTATATGTGGCATAATTTTTAAAAACATACTTGTATGATGGAGTAAGAGATCTGATGTCAAAAATGGGTCAGCTTCTCAACAGAAATAAAATTTTAGGAATTATATTGCTTATTTGGAGTTCTTTTTAACTAGAACCTATTAAAATTAAAAGAGCCAATGTAAATGCCCAAATATGAGCAGGGCCATAGCCATCGTAAACCACAATGCTGTGGCAAGGACGTCTTTTTTGTGATTTATTTTTATATTCCCTCTTTGCTACCTTTCACCTTATTTTAATGAAACATTTATTAAGCATCAATTTCTAGGCATTGGGCTACCCAGTAGGATTACAAACATAATGAATAATTCATTTTGCATATTCTTGAAAACCTCACCGTTCAGAAAAAGGCAGAGAAATATCATCACATACTTATTTGTGTTCTCTTTATGAGTCTTTGTTGATTGTTCTGATGACACAACTATACATGATCCGTAAAGAATGCATAATGTGCTAAGAGAAAGAGATACATGGGGTAAGACAATAGAGAGAATCACCTAACCCAGTTCTGTAAGAGGATTTTTCTGAAGAATGTTGCAGATTTCTTGCAAATAAGTGAGGTTGGGTGCTGGGAGGCAGGAAATAAAAAGGAGACGGTAAAGAATTCTAGGTGCAACAGACAACATGAGGAAATGTATGTGGACACAAAAGGTCACAGCATATAAAGAGAGTATGAAATTACACATTACTATAAGAATTGTACAGGAGGCCTGGTGGTGTTATAGGCACTGGGCTGCTAACCAGAAGATTGGCAGTTCAAATCCATCTCCACCATTCAGGAGAAAGATGAAACTTTCAGCTCCCATAAAAACGTAGTTTCAGATGCCCTACATAGAGTTGCTATGAGTTTTAATGGACTCAATCGCAGTGGGTTTTGGTGTAGGCATTGCAATGTTCCCTGCTGGTGCAATAGTTAAAACACTACTGTTAACCCAAAACTGTGCACCTGTTCGGTGGGAGAAAGAAGAAGCCATCTGCTTCCGTAAAAAGTTCAGTCTTAGAAATCCTAGGGGTAGATCTACTCTTTTCTCTAAGGTCGTTATGATTCAGAATGGGTCCAATGGCAATGAGTTTGGTCTTGTTACTTTTGAAATAGGAATTGTATGTAGGGAGTGATCTGAGGTAAAAGATGGAAAAATGGAGAGGGAAAAAATTATGAAGGTTTCGTTTTCATGTCTAAAAAAATGTGGACTTTATTTTATAGCTAATGAGTAGCCAGCCATTAAGGGAAATGATATAATCAGGTGTGCATTCTAGACCAATTATTATTCTACCTGTGTGCAGAGCAAAATTGAAGGGAACAAGTCTAGCAACAGAGACCAATTTGGAAATATAAATCTAAATGAGGGAGGTTCAGACTGGGAGGTGGAGGGGACAGAACTAAGGAGTACTTGGGAAACAAAATTGGTAGGTTTTTTTATGATGGATTAGTGAAGGAAAGTTCAAAGGTGATATGTATAGTTTTCTAGCTTAAGTGATTAGATTGAGTATGGTTTTTAAAGAAGAGATAGAAATTTTATCCTTAAGATTAAATGAAAGAAAAAGTTTGAGTTAACTATGAACTGTTTTGAATTCATTGCCTTTGGTTTATCTGTAGTACATCTAAGTTGAGCTGTTTAGTGACCATTTGGAAACTGGAGACTAATGTTGAGGGGGAAATCAAAACTAAAATTTTAAGAGTGGGTCATACCATCTAAGAATACACAGTGTAGGATGAACAGAATGAAACCTAGAAACACCAAGACTATTGAAAAAACAGAACAAGGTTCAGACTTTCTATTGGATGGAAGCAATGGATAATAGTAATTTCAGTAGAGAGACCCAACAAGTTAAACTAAAACAGTTCCTCTGGGTTTGGCATTTTGAAAATGGAGAACATTTATAATAGATTGATAGTGCCAGTGATTCTAATGATAATGTTACATACTGGTTCCATGGTGATTCATCACTTTATTGTACTTTGAGGTTAATTTGTTCCTCTGTTGGTATTTATCATCTATATATGACCTTCATTCCCTCCCTTTTAACCTTTTTAATTTCATTTCTACACATTCCATCTTCTTGGTAGACCCTGTGATGAGCAAGTCCTTTGTGGTCACAAATTTTCCAGGCCCCTATTTCCACTACTCACCTTACCTAGTATTTAAGATAAATAGATCTTTTTTTCCCAAAATATTTTGGGAAGCGGGCATGAAAGGTGATACAGGTGTGTTCATCAAGGTATCTAACGGGAACATTTAGATGTACTCTGATGAGAAGCTAATATTTGAGCCATGAGTGATAGTTTTTTGTTCTAGAAAGTAATCTTGAAATATATCACAGCGAAGCATTTTTTCACCTGTAGATCATTTTATACTGGGCCATTGTAAAAAGGAGATGCTCTGAAACTTAGCTTTCAACTGTGGAAAAATAACTGCTGAAAACATAAAAACATACAATGTTTTTCATATTTTCAGTACCTAAGTCTTCATCACACTTCAAGATTAAAGTATGGTACAAAAAAAGATTTAGAAGTTCATGGATAAGAGACTGGAATTAAAAGAGGAAAATTAAAAATACAAACTTTTTGCCTCAGCGTAAGCATGATCAAGTTTTAGATAATTTTGTAAGGGATGGTAGCAGCCGATTTACTCTGTCCCTAAAGCATTGCTGGTCTAGAGAATTTGACTATGTCAATTCAGTCCTCTCTGCATTGCTAATTGAAGGAAACTGCGTATCCTGTAGACATTAATTAAAATTAAGAAAGGGGAGAAAGGCAGAAGCAACGCGGAGAAGGCGAGCTTGATCTGAGAGCGCCGCTAGCACCATGAGCTCCTCAACAAACCCAAGAGCGAGATGACCCCGGAGGAGCTGCAGAAGCGAGAGGAGAAGGCGTCAACACAGGGCCCCTCTCCGTGCTCACACGGTCCGTCAAGAACCCAGGTGCTCATCAACTGTCACAGCAGCAAGAAGCTTCTGGGTCGCATGAAGGCCTTCGACAAGCCCTGCAACATGGTGCTGGAGAACGTGAAGGAGCTGTGGACCGAGGTCCCCAAGAGCAGCAAAGGGCAAGAAGAAATCCAAACCTGTCAGCAAGACTGCTACATCTCCAAGCTGCTCCTGCGAGGCGACTCCGCCATCATCGTGGCGCTGTGGAACCCACCCAACCCTGGCAACTAGGGCCACACCGCCATGCCTGGAAGTCCTGCCCTGAGGCTCCAGAAGAATAAATGCCCAGTATTGTTTGTTTGTTTGTTTTTTAAGTAAGAAAGGGGAATAAAGTCAGAAGAAGCCAAATCAGAGTGTAAGGTTGAGGCCTAATAGTTTTCTATTGAAAGTCCTGCAAAACTGTTGAATAGAGGACTGAGCATTGGCATTGTTGAGGAACAGAAGGACTCTGGTAAAGCTTTCCTTGGCATGTTTCTGCTGAAGTATTGGCCAATCCTTTCTTAAAACTTTGTTTAAACACTCTCATAATGAGCAGATGTTTTCCTTCTTCGGCCCTCCAGAAAGTCAACAGCAAAATTCCTTGAGTGTCCCAATAAACCATTTCCTCGACCTTTGCTCTTGACTCACCCATTTTTGCTTACACTGGACCACTTCCATCTCTTAGTAGCCATTGTTTTGATTGTGCTTTGGCTTCAGAAGAGTATAAATAGAGCCATTATTAGGCTGGATGCTCTAGAGAGAGAAAAAAAAAGCAGGACACTTGTGATTGTTTATTTATTGATAAGAGGATAGATTTATATAGCAAGAAGGAATATAACCGCTCATTAGTCCACACAGCTGTGTAGAGGGCTCAGTTCAATCCACTTTCATGGAACAGTTAGTATACTGGAAGTCCTTCAACTCACATGGGCTTCTGGATCCAAGGTCTGGGAAGCAGACGGGGGATGCCTCCCTACGGCAAGGCAGGCAGAATCTGCCTGCAGGCAGGTGAGTCAGCCAGGGTCAGCAGCCCAGGGTCTTAGTGAAGCAGGCCTGCATGGGATGTCGAGCTCAAGCCAAGCAAGTTGGCAAGATTGAACAGCCTCGAGCTCAAGCAGTATATGCACCAGCAACATGGCAAAGTGGCTGGGTCTACCTGAGAAATGAAACCTGAGGATCTTCATGCTTGGAGACATGATCCATGGGTTGGCTTGGCCCACAAGTAGTATAGCACACAAGTCGAGGCAGAGGACTTGCCAAAGCAGCAGCGTTCTGGTTCATTTAGCTCGCCCCTTCATTCACACTGCAACCTGATTAGTGCCACATGTTCCTATTGGCCAGGTCGGCACGATAATCCTAACTATCAAGGTCATGTTTCATCTCCCATTACGATTGTTCCAAGAAATGCTACAGGATCTTCATTCCTGAATCAAGGCTTGTTGAACATTCTTGTTGTTTGTTAAACATTGCTATTGAAACATTTGTTAAACATTGATATTAAAAGCCCTACTCTTATTCATCCAGTCTGGGCATAACTATTTTGAAATCCATCAAGTGAAATGTTTCCCCAGACTTAACTTTTCGGGTAGAATTATGTATGCAGAAACATTTGAGATGTCTCTAAACTTGGTTGTTATTTCAGCTGTTTTGCCTGTCCAATGAAGGCACACACATGTTTAATTTTTTTCTTTGCAAAGTGGTTTGGATGGTCTGACATTGCTGGATTCATCTTCAACACTGTCTCGTCCACTCTTAAAGAGCTTTGTTAAGCATCAGTGATTTCACTGTTCTTCCACCCAAGCATGACCATAAGTATGATGTTTATTCTTACTAAAAAGTAGAATTCATGTTGCTCTTTTCAAGTTGATGTCTTATTTTTCTTAGTGCCTCAAACTATGTCATGGTCAGACATACGATAACAAGTTAATGGGAGTTCATGTTGGTATAAAACAGTTATGAAATCCATACATAGTTCTTTTTCATAATATGTATTTTCAATAAATTTTTTGAAGATTCGCCATATTGATTAATGATCAATGTAAAGAATATGTCAGTGATAAGTCTGAGATTCTACAGAGTGATGCTATATGACAGAGTATAACTACTTCATAGGGTTTCCAAGTTACACAGTCAACAAAATAGCCTCTAAAGAAATTCAGAAGAGTTCTCTTGAGTTGTATGTTCATAGAACAATGCAATTGCTGTTAATCATGGTTTATAAAAAATAACATGAAATGTAGAAGTCCATTCAGAATCTTTAAGGAAAATTAAATGATATTTAATATAGTTTTAATGGGAAGTATATTCTAATTTGTAATTGTGATGCTTCTCAGTTTGTCAGCATATTCTGTTAACTGAACAACCTGTACCTCAGCTAATTTGGATAGCAGGCACTAGCTGCAGGGCTTTTGGTTGTTCTGGTTAATTTGCCCTTCTTCTTTTTTTTTATTTTTTTCATATTTTTTGTTCCAGGTTTTAGATAGTTAGAAAAATACGGTTTAGCCTGAACAATTCATCAAATATACCCTCTCAGGTTCCAGGGAGCTGCGTTATTAGGCTACTATTGCCCAGTTTCTCGTCAGTTACATAAGCTCTTGCTTCTTATTTCTGCCAGACATCCTTTGGCAGCTCTATATTAATCATTGTCAGAGTCTGCTTCTTTTGGGGTGCTGTCCTTTCCTCAGCTCATGGTCATTTATATTTCACATGCACTGCCTAAGAGGGCAAAAAAAGACCAAAGATGAAAGTATGTTTAAAAACAGTTTTGAACCTTTACTTTTTCATGTTAATTTTTAAGAAATTAATTTACATAAATTTAAGGTATAAATAAACTCTTCTGATGCTTGGGAATTTTCAGATGCTCTGACAGCTTTTTCATGGGGAGTGAGTTGAAGTAGTGGAATGAGTGTTTACCACAGTAACGAAAAAAATGCACCCCATTATTTCAAATCAATTCAGAAGCAGGGTGACCACATGCATTTTGGAGGAAAATTGCACTTCGCGGACTTTTCAAGACTGTGATTTTCCAAAAGTAGATGTCTAGGCCTTTATTCCATAGAACTCTCTCAGGGTTGGAACCACTGCTGAGAGCAAACCTTTTGTGCCGTAGGCTATTACATGTGTGATAAAATTATGAGAGATGTTTCATTTATGATTGGAGAAGAATATTACAGCCCTGGCTGTCTCCAGCCACTACAGTATTCAACTGCCTTCAAAATGATACAATTTAATAATAACAACCAGTAATATCAACATTATAGTGTCACTCACCGCCATCCAGTCAACTCAGACCTTGAGCAAACTTACTGAGCTGTCCCTGTAGGACATTGAGGTTGTAACTACTTACAGGAGCAGAAAACTTTCTCTCTCTCCTACGGAAGGACTGGAAGGTCCAAACTGCTGATATCGACAAATAATAATGCTGGATATTCTGGTTAATATAAAGTTCAAAAATAGAGCTCGATTCTATGTTAAAGACATGTAAATTTAAGAAGACAGCTGTTAAAAAACACTAATGAGAGGATTAGTGCTTAAGCCAAGCGAGCGGTTCTCTGGGAAGTCAGAGGATTCATTATTTGGAAGAGGCACATGGGGATCTGTAGGAGAATTGGAAGTATTCTATATGTTAACCTGAGTGTGGTTGAGTACTTTGTAATTTTAATTTGATCTCATTTTATTCCTAAGGAGGAATTTTTAATCTGTATGCATTTTTGTTGTACTATATTTCAATATAAAGTAAGATTTTAAAATTATGGATTCTTGATTAGACCCCCGAAATGATAGGTTTAGGATAGAATTTAACCAGTGGATTTAGAAATGATCTACCAACTAGCATTATTTTCCTGAAAATAAAGATATTACAAGTGCAAGCTTTTCTAAATAAAGCCTTCCAAGCATCTAGCTAACAAGTTAACAAGAGATGTTTGTGGCAAAATACCATA
This sequence comes from Nesogale talazaci, assembly GCA_004026705.1. NCBI lineage: Eukaryota > Metazoa > Chordata > Mammalia > Afrosoricida > Tenrecidae > Nesogale > Nesogale talazaci. The sequence goes on along the minus strand of PVJH01002178.1, from coordinate 67,867 downwards.
TTTTTCTGACCATAACACACACCTGATCATAAGATGCACCCAGTTTTTGGAGCAGGAAACCAAGAAAAAATATCCTGAACCAAATAGTACCAGTATACTAAACTACAGTAATATTTAACAGTGTCAACTCAACAGTAGTGTTAAGAACCATCATCACTTTCATTAACAAATGAGGGGAGGCAGGCACTGTGACCTGACTGACATTGAGACTCCAGGAGGCGGGGCTTCCCCCGAACACACAGCAATCCACAGCATGCCAACAGCAGCAGACAGTAAGTGGGCGCCTGGTATCATAAACAAATGTTCTGGGGTACTGCATGTTCAGACCATAAGATGCACCCTCATATTTCCCCTTTTTTGGGGGAAAAGTATGTCTTATGGTCTGACAAATATGAGAGGGTACCCCCAAATCCACTATTTTATTTTTTGGTATTCCCTTCCCAAAGCTATGTATTTCGTTTTATTTATTTATTTTTTTACAAAGCAAACATATCACTTTATACTCTCTATTTTACTTAATACATTTGTGAAATCTGCAATTCCATTCTGGTAAACATTTTTCAAACTCATCTGTTTGGATGGTGACAGCACCTTTCTCTTTTTTTCCTCCACCTCTTCTATGTCATCAAATAGAAAGGTGTCCTTTCATGTCCCTTTTCATTTGAGGAAACAAAAAGAAGTCGCAGGGAGAGAGGTCAATGCATGGAGCAAGAGAGGAATGCTGATTTTTGTTGAAAGCTGGCAAACTGAGATGGCTGAATGAGCAAGTGCATTATTGTGGTGGAAAAACCAGTCCCCTATCTGCCACAAGTCAGGCCTTTTTTGTCACACATTCATAGGCAATCTTTTTAGAACCTCTAAATAGAAAGGTAGATCAACAGTCTGACCTAATGGAATTAACTTCAAATGCACTACAAGTAGACATTTTCATCTGTCTGGAAAGTTGACTGGACGTCCAGATTGCAGTTTGTCATCAATCAACATTTCACCTTCTTTGAAACAAAAAAACCACTCATACACTTGAATGTTTTCCATAGCACTGCCCTTGTAAGCTGTGTTCAACATTACACAGATTCTGCAGCATTTTTACCAAGTAGGAAACAAAATTTCACAGCCACACAGTGTTCTTGTTAATCGATCATCACAAAAAACGGGTTTGAGTAAAATTGCTTTAATAAAAAAAATTCACTGTAACCAGGTAGAATCTTTCCAGGCAATGCCACTGGGTGCACTAATTCAGAGCAAGTTGCTGGATCTTCACCTTGTAGGAAAAATGCATACTACAAAAGCTCTGCTGTGTCCAGAGCAATTTTGGAGCTTGGGGGTGTAACCCATGATATACAGCACTCTTTCTGCTGCATATGAGGATACCTGACTCAAAGTAGCTTAAGTTTTAGTGGAACTGAATTGGTTCACATAGCTTGCACATCCAGGGCAGATGTGATATTTAACATGTTGGCAGGACACAGGTCCTGATTGGCCTTGATTTGTAGTGTCCTTTCAGACTCTAGATTCCTCTTGAGTAATACAAAGTTTTCCCTATTTTGTTAACAGAAGATAGGAGGCAAGGATGCTAGGTAGATGCATCTTGGAGTCCGTGTAGTGATGTCTTTACTATCAGTGTTTTCATGAATTTTAAAAATAACCCTTCTCTATTACCAAATCCCTTTCTCTTCTACGATCTAAGAGAAACAAGTATAGATGGTTTTGCTCTGAATAAACTCTTATGTCAGAGGGCTGAGCCCCGGTGGCGTAGTGGTTGTGCGCAGGACTGTGGCCCACTGGGACGGAGGTTCAATTCCAGCAGTGGGGCTGGGCCTCCTACTCCCACCACCGGAGAGCAGTGATGCCCTAAAATCAAAAAACAAAACAAAACAAAAACTTCTTATATCAGAGCTTTTGAGTCACTTTTGCATATCATATATGTTCTGTAAATATACTCTAGATATTTTATTATAAGAAAAAAGATTCTTTCTTGATCCTTATCCCTGACCCATGTCTCCTAGTTTGTGTGCTTTTTTTTTGGGGGGGGGGAAATCACTGCCTTCTGGTGGTCATGGGAGCTACCCAGCCTTGCTCCCAGAGAGCTACTGCTGGATTTGAACGGCCAAGCCTATGGGCTACAGTCTCGCACTCAACTACTACGCCACTAGGGCACAGCCCTCCCATGTTTCATAGTTTAACCAATATGCTTCTATGCCTTTTAACAGCCAAATCCTTTCAAAGGACAGTAAAAAGCATGAATTTGAATTGTGGTTTAAGTATCATACAAGTTATAGAATCATAAGCAAGTTGCCTAACCTCTCTGATTTTCAATTTCTTGATTTATAAAATCAAAATAATATTTTCACCCTTAATAGGATTTATATGCGTATTAAGTATCTTAGATTTTTTAGTATAGATTCTTACATACTTCATTCCTAGCACAAAAATGAGAGCAATGCTGAAATTAAACCCAGGCTTCATTTAAGAGATCTTTAGTTACTGGCAATCGCTTAATTTCAGTGAACTTCAGTAGTTTCACATTAATACGCAAAAGTGATATGTATTCAGCAGAATTTCGTGAGGAAAAAATTGGAGAGAGGTACTAATAAATGCATGAATGAATAAATGAATGGCTCCGATAATTAATGCTAGCTGTAGCTATTATTTCTAAGACCAGTAATCATTTACTACAGACTGACCTTTTTTATTTGCTTGTTTGTTTGCCACCCTGGCCCTATTTGTTTAAATTGAATTCACCTTGGAAACCAATATCTTAGCAATGCCTGTGTTTTATGACATAAATAAATAGATGTTCAGTTTTTAAAGCATTTTAGCATATATTTGATTTAAAGGGAAAATGAACTGCTAGCACTATTTATTCCATTGACTTTATGATATGTAAACAGAAAATAATGACTCATGAGCTTATGATTTTCAAAATAACCACTAGCATCCATCTTTGTAGAAGAAAATTCAGAAAACCAGTGGCATGTTCATTTCCTTCATGGAAAAAGATGAATCGTTTCAGACATACATGAGACATAGTCATGTGGAGTAGGAAATTTCATTTTATTTTAAATATGGGGATTATTTTTAATTATCAACAAGTAATTTAACTTTAAAATATTGTGATATATATTTGATATTCTTAAAGCTGCTTCCTTTGGTTTATGTTTCATTATGGAAAGAGGCAGTGATTCGTTCAGTGAGCACCTCCATTAGTACAGATGGCAGATCATTATCGGCATTTGTTTTCAAATAGTAATTACATCACACTACTCCACAGGTGAGGCAGGTATATAGTTCTGTATTGCACAAAAGGATGGGTAATGTTAAAATGTAAACACCTTAAACTGCAGAATAGTCCCATCTCTTCCGTTAAGCAGCACTAATTTCAGGAGCCTTGTGGCATTTTTTGTCAGTCATTGCACTGCTGATTGCAAGGTCAGTGGTTCAAACCCACTCTGTAGGAGAAAATTGAGGGTGGCTGTTACTTGCAAGATTTTTAGTCTTAGAAACTCAACATAGGGTTTCTATGAGTAAGGCTTGACTCAATGGCAGTGAATGGATTTAATCTCATTATGAAGTTCCTCGACACAGCAAAAATGGATAGTCAGTGTTAGAAACCCGCAGTACTCAAAACAGCTCATTGCTCTCGTATTTTAAAACATGTTGTTCCATCATTTTTATTATACTTTAAATCAATACTGTATCAATAACAATTTGGGTTGTCCTGACAATAAAAAATAACAGGTCAAAAAGTCATTTCTTCCTTTTGGTAGATAACCGATTACTACTTAGAGAGGATAACACATGTCGTTAGCTAAAACTTAACCTACAGCTGGTTCCCAGGAATTGATTGATTTCTTTATAGCAATTAAGGATACAAGTTAAGAGTTAATACAAAATATAAGTGTTAGAATATGTCTTATATTGGTAGGTTTTTTATAGATATTAAGTTGAACCAGTGACCAGAGGCTAGTTGCTGAATGTTGTCTGGAGACCTCTGACTCATCGAGACCTTATGTAACAGAATGAAATACTGCTTTGTCTGAGCCACCTTCATTTTCTCTGTGGTGTCTGTTGTATTAATCCATTTCACTGAGGGAGTGGGACCCACTCACAACTGTGATACATGTCACAGACAGCTTTGAGATTCAGAGAAAGCAAAGATCTCACCAAGTTAAAAAGAATGATAAAACTTTCATGTTTTGGCTTATTTGGGGTAAACTGTAGTAGAATGGCAGAGTGCAAATGCAGAGTAGTGGCGACATGGTATACCTCCAGACCCCATCTACCCTGCACTTGAGTACCTGAATCACAAGGAAAAATCTGAAACCTAAATTTCAAAAGAAGTCCTCATGGTGCTACACAAAAAATGTTGTCAATAATGTTACGAAAAGTAGCACATTTTGCTGCTTCATGCCACACATTTATATCCTTATAAATTATTTTGACATTAGAAAGACCCTATTGTAGAAAATTACTTTTATAATTTGTTTTTCAATTTTTAACTTTTTTTAATAAATCATTTCAATGAGAGCTCCTATAACGCTTATCACAATCCAAACAAATATACATTGTGTCAGGCACCTTCGTTTCCCTGCTGCCATCCTCATTCTCCAAACATTTTCTTTCTACTTGAGCCCTTGACATCAGTTCCTCATCTTTTCCTCTACCTCCCCTCTCCCCACTCCCTCACTAACCCTTGATATTTTATAAATTATCATTATTTTGTCATATCTTACATTCGCCCACTTCTCAGCTGACTGTCCTCCAGATGGGAGATTATATGTAGGTCCTTGCAGTTGGCTCCCCATTCGGACCCCACCATCCCTCAACCCTCCCTGTATCTCCACTCTCACCACTGGCCCTGTGGGGTTCCTCCATCCTGGATTCACTGTATTTCCAATTCCCAGCTGTACCTGTGTACCTATTCCAGTCCAGCTGGATTTATAAGGTAGAATTGGGATCATGATAGTTGAGGGAGGAAGCATTTAAGAACTAGGGGAAAGTTGTATGTTTCATCATCACTACATTGCACCCTGACTGACTTGTCTCCTCCCTGCTACCCTTCTGTAAGAGGATGTCTAATTGCTCACAAATGGGTTTTGGGTCCCCTCTCAGCACTCCCCAGCATTCACAATGATGTGATTTTTGTTCCTTGATGCTTGATACCTGCTCCGTTCGACCCCTCGTGAAGCTGGTATGCTTCTTTCATGTGGCCTTTGCTGCCTCTGTGCTAGATGGCTGCTTATTTACCTTTAAGCCTTTAAGATCCCAGGTGCTTTATATTTTGGTAGCCAGGTACCCTCAGCTTTCTTCACCACATTTGCTCATGTACCCATTTGTCTTCAGCAATTATATCAGGAGAATGGACACACAATGATAGGATTTTTGTTCTTTGATGCCTGATACCCGACTCCTTCCACACCTTGTAATCACACAGACTGGTGTGCTTCCTCCATGTGGGCTTTGTTGCTTCTCACCTAGATGGCCGCTTGTTTACCTTCAAGCCTTAGACCCCAGATACTATATCTCTTGATAGCCAGGCACTGTCAGCTATGGAACAACTAAATGTTGCAATCTTAAGATGCATTGGATACTGCTACTGTTGCCCTCTTGAGCTTATGTATTGTTCCTTTATGGAATCCATGCCTGAAGCCACAGCATATGATTTTTAGAGGCCTCATTTGAACAGTACCAGTAGTTCATCTTTTTGTCTTGGCATCACTTTTGTATTTTTTCTTGCACTAAACCAGGGTAGGCGCATTTGCCAAAGGTTGACTTCTGTAGTTAGTAGGCTTTATAGTCACAGTGGCATGAGCACAAGGTGTGGGTCTTACATATATTCCATTCATCATCGCTCTTCTGTAACCCACACCAAACAGGCCAGAAGAACTGTAATTTTTTTTGTTTGTGTAAAATTTTTATTCATACCCCAGTTTACTCATTTTATTCTTCTAATTATTTGTATACAAATCACCATAGTAGTTGTTGGTGTGTAAGACAGTATCTGTCATCTAGGAGTGAAAGAGAAGGAAAATCTACATTTATTATCTACAGTGTACATTGTTGTCATTTATTTACATTATCTCCTTTAATTGATGCAACATCCCTATGAACAAGCAGAAAACAAAAACTCATTTATTCAAGTTGGTTCTGACTCGTAGTGACTCTTTAAGACAGATTATAGTTGTCCCATACTGTCTCCAAGGCTGTAATCTTTATGGAAGCAGATAGACCCACCTTCCTCCCACGGAATAGATGGTGACTTCAAAGTTGCTGAACACTTAACCAGTGTACCATCTATGCTTCTTCTCTATAATACAGATATTCTTACTTCTGTTTTTTTTTTTTTTTAGAACTTCAAGCATAATAACATACTAGACAACTACTTAGCTAATAAGTAAAATCTTGCCTGGAAATTCACACCTTTTTTATATCCAAATTTGTGTTCTTTCTACTAAGTCGCATATTTATATTAGCCAATTATGGACAGCTCTGTTAGTAAAATGTTTGAACATGGATTATTGTATAGTATCTTTTATATAAAACAAAATTGACAGAACATTAAGCCAACATATTTTAATCATGTCTGTGCAATTCATTCTTCATATAGCTATCTATTTTTTCTTTTTTGTCTCCTTCTATTCTGAAATTGCAAACATGTAAGTGCTTCCTATTGAAAGTTTCCAAAATACCTCTTAGACTTTCTTCATATTTTTGTTCTTTATTCCTGTTTTTTAGTATCTCTAACAGATTAGTATTGAGCGGTTTATTTTAAAGCTCACCAATCTGTTTTGTATTTTAAGCTGGCTTTCCTTTTTATTCATTCTACTCTTTTACCTTTTCTTTTTTTTTGGGGGGGGCACCACTGCCCTCTGGTGGTGGGAGTTGGAGGCCCAGCCTTGCTGCTGGATTTGAACCTCCAACCCAGTGGGCCGCAGTCCCAAGCACAACCACTATGCCACCGGGGTTCAGCCCTCTTTTGCCTTTTCAATATGTTATGTATTTCTCATAGCATTAGCATTAATCTTCTAGACTTACTTTCTTCTTGTTTTAAAAATGTATATAGTGATACATATATCCATTCATCAGTTTCTACACCAAGTACAACTTTAGTGACATTGATTACTTTCTTTGAGTCATACAAACAACACTACCCTACTTCTGTTTATTTAAAACAGTTTTATATCATATAGCTCAATAGTTCAATACTATAAAAAAGAGTTGTACTATCATCACCCCAATTAGTGTTAGAACATTTTCTTCATTCTTCTATTCATTGTTATTATTCTACCACTTCCTCTCCATCTCAATTGATTTACCTATCCTGGATTTAATGTAGAAAATATTTTTTTAAATACAACTTAACTAACAACAGGAACAAAGTAAAACAGATAAAAAATCTCAATAGAAAATATTAGAAGCTAGAGCAAATTTAAAATAGATCGGAAGGGAGATCAAATGGTAAGGTGTTAAAGTTTAACCTGTGTCTGCAAGAATCCACTGCATGAGAGTATTCCGAGTGTGGGGTCAGCAGAGTCTTCAGAGACTTAATCTGCATGAATGTCTCCTTCACTTTTTTTTAAACTTAAATAACTTAAATGTCACCCTCATTTTTAATTGTTTTGCCCTCATTATAATATAGTAATCTTAATAAAATATAATCCAAATATAATGATCCCATTTAAAAATTTCCAATAGATTCCCACTGCACTTAGATTGTATTCCTAATATATCAGTTGTGTGCTGCAGCTATGTGTAATAGTTTATAAGAGCCAATTATTAATTTTCAGGAATTTTGGACCCAGTTGTGGAACATACTCGTTATTATTAAGTTTATTCCAACCCATGAATACTATGAATTGAGTTGTGCCCCCAAATTATGTTTTGTAGCCAATTTCTATGCCTGTGCTTATAATCCCATTGAAAACTGAATTGTCTTCATTGTGCTTATGGGGCAAAATTAGTATAGAGCATAAGTTCCCAAATTTGGGAGCCTGTCAATTCCCTTTTCAGAAAAAAAAAGCATACCCCTGGCAATTAAAAACTTTTGTACTATTCAGCATGAAATATTGGTTATCTGCTTTTATAGGTCTTGCATACTGTTGCAGCATCTTCCAGTGATACCACCCATTTAGGAAAATATTGTAGAGTATATTTTGAGTCTCTTTTAAGCTAAATTAAAGAAACAGAGATGTGGCAAGGCACATGAAGATCCCTCAGAAGTGGTATCTCACAGAGACTATGGAATTCTTCCAGAGTTGAGAAAGAGAAAGATTTTTCCGTAGGATTGGCCGGTGGGTGCAAAAGGGTCTTTTAAGTAGTAACCAAACTATACCACCAGGACTCCATAATGAACACATGTATTCGGGGTTTTTTTGAGGGGGGTGGCAATCACTGCCCTCTGGTGGGAGTGGGAGGCCCAGCCTTGCTCCTGGGTTTTGCTGGGTCTTGCTGCTGGGTTTGAACCACCAAGCCTGTGGGCCACAATCCCGCACTCAACCACTATGCCACCAGGACTCAGCCCCCATGTATTTGTTTTGTTTTGTTTTCTAATCATTCGGCGGCGGGGTGGGGGGGCACTCATACAACTCTTAACACAATCCAAACATACATCCATTATATGCAGAGCACATTTGTACATTTATTGCCATCAACATTCACAAAACATTTTCTTTCTACTTAAGCCCTTGGTATTAGCTCCTCATTTCCACCTCCCTGTGCCCCCCTCCTTCATGAATCCTTGATAATTTATAAATTATTATTATGTTGTCATATCATACACTGTCCCATGTTTCACTTCACTCTCTTCTCTGTTGTCCGTACCCCAGGGAGGAGATTATGTGTAGTTCCTTATAATCAGTTCCCCCTTTCTACTCCACCTTCCCTCCACCCTCACGGTATCACCACTCTCATCACTGGTCCTGAAAGGATCATCTATCCTGGATTCCCCTTGTTTCCGGTTCCTATCTGTACCAGTATACATCCTCTGGCCTAGCCGGCTTTGTAAGGTAGAATTGGAATCATGATAGTGGGAGGGAGGAAGTCTTTAAATAACTAGAGGAATGGTGCATATTTCATTGTTGCTACACTGCACCCTGACTGGCTCATCTCTTCCCACACCCCATCAGTAAGGGGATGTCGCTTCACTTACAGGTAGACTTTGGGTCTGCAATCTGTACTCCCCCTCATTTATAATGAAATAATTTTTAGTCCTTTGACTCATACCTGATCCCATCAACACCTCTTGGTAACACAAGCTGGTGTGCTTCCTCCATGTGGACGTTGTTGCTTCTGAGCTAGATGGCTGCTTGTTTACTTTCAAGCCTTTAAGCCTCCAGGTGCTATATCTTTTGATAGCCGGACACCATGACCTTTCTTCACCACATTTAGCTTTTGTACACATTTGTTTTCAGCGATTGTGTTGGGAAGGTGGGCACACAGTGATATGATGTTTGTGTTTTGATGCCTGATAACTGATTCCATTGACAACTCGTGGTCACACAGACTGATTTGCTTCTTCCAGGTGGGTTTTGTTGCTTCTGAGCCAGATGACTGCTTGTTTACTTTTATGACTTTAAGACCATAGATGTTATATCTTTGATAGCCAGGCACTATCAGCTTTCTTCACCACTTTTGCTTATGCAAACATTTGTCTTTAGTGATTGTGTCAGGAAGGTGAGCATCATGGAATGCCAATTTAATAGAACAAAGTGTTCTTGCATTGAGGAAGTACTTGAGTGGAAGTCTAGTGTTCATATGCTACCTTGATACTAACCTTGTAAGGACATGCACATAGATCTAGTTCCCCATCATCATATATAAATATATTTACCTAAGTTCATGCCTGTATTTAGACCTCTATAGTGCCCTTTGCCTTCCAGTTCTTTCCTCTATTTCCTTTTACTTTCCTCTTGCCCCACTGTCATGCTCAGCCTTCATTTGGGTTTCAGTAATTTCCCTCTTACATTCCCTTGATCACTTCCTACCCGGCCTCTCACATCCACCTTGCCACTGATTTTGGATCACTTGTTTTCCCCTTGTCCCTGGATTGGTCAACACCACCTCCTTTCCTCCACCTCCCCATCTCCCATGTCCCCCAAGAACCATCAGTCCCATTGCTTACTCACCAGACTGTTCATCCATCCTATCTTGTCTAGATAGACTTACAGAGATAATAATATGTACAAAAACAAAACAAGACATTCCCAAGGTGAAGTGACAAAAGACAACAAGACAATAACAACAACAACCAAACCAATATCCAGGAAAATATATAAGTAAAATAAATAAATAAATATAAAAATGACAAAAGAAAAACCTGTAACTAGTTCAAGATCTGTTCAGTTACCTCCAGGAATGCTCCCCAGTTGATTCCAATGGGGTGCCACATCCTGCCCCCAAAGTATATCCTTGACACTCCCTCCAGAACTCGATCCTCTGTTCCTCCTGTTGCTCTGTTGCACATCCTTAGTGTTTTGTGTCGGAATGCTATGTGGTGTGGTGGAGTCAGACTGGGTGCACTCCCGACCCTACCTCTTCAGGAACACAATGTGTTTGTATTCTAAATTACTGTTCACATGTTCACAGAAACAGTCCTCATTTCAACAACTCAGGTCAAAGTCCAAAGATTTGAAAAGGTTCATTGATAAAAATAATTACTTGATAAAAAGAAATAAAGTATTTAGAAAATTCAAATACAGCAATTAAGTGTTTGGCTATAGGAGATTGTTCTTAACTAATTTAGGTATTCCATGGGCTCTAAGTAGAAAATAGAAATGACCAGTTTATTTTTAAAGTTAAGTTTTAAATTGTGAAATTTCTAAGTGGATAAATAGAATTCTATTTGATTCTGTTTTCCAAGCACAAAGTTTGTGTAGCCAAGGAATAAAAAATAAAAATTAAAAGCACAGCAAAAGCATCAAGTACTATAGCTAGTCAACTCGGGCTTTCATCAAAGGGATATTTAAAGTAGATATTGACTAATAGGTGGATCCCAGGATATTGAGTAGGACATGGTTTTTTTCTGTCTACTTGGTAGGTTATATAAGGTATTGGATTTGTCTATTCTCCAAATTCTGTTAGCATACTAACATCACTGCTTAGAGATTTGTTCCATTTACCTCAAACTTCACTCCTAGTTTAGACAAAAAGACAAGTTAGATTGTATCGGTCATTTAACTATCAATGACAGGAACTAATAAGACACTGCCCAGAGCTAATGAGCTAATAAGACACTGCCTGAAAATTTTGCTGTTTTTATAGAAAGAAAACTTCAATAGCAAGAAAACTCCAGGCGAGGTATCCAGCACTATCTATCAAAATAAAAAGCATTTGCCTTTTGCTTCAGCAGTCGCTCTTTGGGGAATGTAGGGCACCTTTAGGAACCCAGGTTGTGCCATGGCATAACATCGGGCTGTTAACCACAACAAGGTCAGCAGTTCAAAGCCCATCAACAACTCAGCAGGAAAAAATAAGAAAGTGTCTACTCTTGTAAGGATTTTCAGTCTTAGAGCCCCTATGCTGTGATACACCCACATAATAAAATTCTGTTTGTTGTTAAATGTAAGTTGTTTCAGCGTGACCCTATGATATATGATGTAATGATGATAAACTGCCTGGGCTTTACCATCCTCACAATATTTGTTATGTTTGAGCCCATTGTTGAAGTCACTGTGTCAGTCCATCTCAGTGAGGTTCTTCCTTTTTGTTGACTACCAGTCATGTTTAGCTGTTACAAAATAATAATAAAGGGGCAGCCGTGCACTGAATTGAAAATATTTCCAACTAATGTTGTTCAGAAAGGAACAAGCTATAATAATGTATGTGGAATACTATTTTTATATATGAAAGGAGGAAAATAAAATGTCTGCATAATAAAAACTGGCAAAATATATGACAATTATTAAAAGTAGTTATGAGACTATTCAAATGGAGTAGGGAGTCGCAGGGCACTGGGCAGACACAGAACAAGTATACAGAGGATTGATAAGACTTTTACTTTTATATCATGTTATATTGTTTTGACTTTTGACCTAGTGTTTGTATAAGCTATTATTTAATATAGCCTAATGAATGCATAGCAGAGTGATTAAAATTAGCCAACGAAGATTCACCCCCAAGTAAGGAGAAACACAAATTATACGTATGCCTCTCTGGAGATAATTTCATTCATGAGTGGGCTTCCAACATTTCTACTGAGGACAATATTGTGAAGGGACTTTCCTGATACTTTTGTTCAATATTAAGATTGTTCAATACAATAATGTTCTGTATGTATGTTTTTTTATAGATGCCAGAGGAACAAGCATTCTGTGTTTTGGTAAAAATCATGTATAAGTATGGTTTGCGAGACCTCTACAAAAATAACTTTGAAGATCTTCATTGCAAATTTTATCAGTTGGAGAAACTAATGCAGGTAGGAACTTTTATCACCTGAGTCTGATAAGTTGTATAAAGAAATTTTAGTGTCAATAATGCATTTTAAAGTTTAGAAGAATGCTATAAAAATGTAAATAGATTTTATTTCTGACCACCATTTATATTATTTTAATATCATATATTAATATAGTAATTTGATTATCTCAAATAATTTAGCATTTTGAATATTCAATTTTGATACTCTTTAAAGTGGGAGTATAATATGTATGTCGGAAAGTACTTTGGCATCAAACTAGTTGTATTAGAATGGTTTTGTCTATAGAAGTGGAACACAGTTGAATAAAAATGTAAGTTATATAAGCAATTTTTATATACTAACACTGTTACATATATGAATTCATATGTAGAGAACACATGAAAAAGACAAAATATTAATGAGAGTTAAAAGTGTCTAAAAGTCTTATAATATGTAAACGTACTTAAAGTGTTTTCCTTATCATTTTCTGATCTCAAAAATGTGTGCACTTATCATATCTATGTGTAGGCATATGTGTAAATGTATACACATGCAAGAAATATTCTTTGATATATATCAAGTATCACATAATAAAGAATGTAAGCATGGAAATCTTACTGGCTCACACTAACAAAAGGGTTCATTGAGTAATTTTGAAGTTCCAGCTAAAGTTGGATATCTTAACTTTATAATGGGTCCCTTCTGCTAGTATGACTTTATCTGCAAGGGATGTCAGAAACCTAAGAGAAATGCGAAGAAAACCTATAAATCAATTGATTTACACCGAGTAAAGGTAGAACAATTTGAGAGGAACATCATTGGAAAGGGGAGAGTAAGATTGTGGTAGAAGCTTACTGGCAGGACCTGTCGGGAGGACCATAGGTAGCAAAAGAGTGTGAAGCTGGTAGAAAAACAAAACTAGAACAGGGACTCAAGGATTGTGAGGTTGCAGGTAGGTCAAGAAGTCGCTTTATTAAGAGAAAGGAATGCATGAAAATAGAAAGCCTTAAAAATAAAGAAGAAAACTTAAAATGGCAGGTAAACTGGTAGGAGAATAGCAGAATAGCCTAGAGGGGTAAAAATGATGACCCTGACAACAGCAGACATCAAGAGGAATGGGCATTAAAACATTTTAAGTCTAGTCAATAGTTTAGTAGGGTCATTCACACCTGCATAAAAATTCCTATTTCTTCAAATGTCTGTGATATGAAGGACTTTGAGAGCTAAATGAATAGACCTGCTAAATAAAGAGCAAGTATCTGTTTGAAAAAAATGCAGCAACATTTTTAACTTATAAATGGACAATCAGATACCTAGTGGGCACATTTGCACATCTTTCTAAGGGAACACCTGCATAAGAAATATTTTTGTGGGCTGAGCCCCGGTGGCATAAGTGGTGGAGTGCGGGACTGCACCCCGCGGGCTTGGCAGTTCAAATTCAGCGGCGGCTCTCAGGAGCAGCACTGGGTAGCGCCCACGACCACCAGAGGCAGTGAAGCAAAAAAAAAAAAAATTTTTTTTTGTTTTGTTTATAAAAACAGAACTAAATTCAGCTTTTACAGATCTTGCCTTTGTTTCTCAAATATGGCTATACTTAGGATAATACTTTCTACTTTTCCTTTTATGCTTTTAAAGAGCATTTGCTTATGTGACTTGAAGAGAAGATATTTAAATGCCAACACAAAAGTATTTAGGAAACATTCAATTTAACACACTACCACTTGCATTAGGTAAATCTGCTACACAAGACTTTGAGGGCTAAAGTGCGCCTGACCTAAACCATAGTATTTTTCATTTCCTCATATGCATTCGCAAATTGAACATTGAATAAAGAAGATTGAAAAGGGGTTGGTACATTTGAGTTGTGGTGCTGGAGAATATTATTGAAAGTACTATGAACTGCTAAAAGGACAAACTGATCTGTCCTGGAAGTGTGGCCATAGTGCTCTTTAGAGGCAAGGATGGCAAGAGTTTGTCTTACAGGCTGTCAGGAGAGACCAGTTCCTGGAGAAGGATAGCGTGCTTGGTGGAGTGGAGGGCAGTGAAAGAGAGGAAGGGAGGAAGGCCCTCGCTGAGATAGTTTCACACAGTGGCTATACAAGGGACTCAAGCCACGGAAAAATTGTGAGGCTAGTGCAGGACTGGGCACTGTTTTGTTCTGTTCTGCATGAGGTAGTTATGGGTCAGAACTGGCTGGATGGTATCCTTAAAAAAAAAACTGCAACCCACTGCACCATTCCCATATGTTAACATTTTTAATATGGCAACAAAATGATTCTAAAAGATTACTTGTATTTTGTTGTTTTATCCAAATACCACCAAAATATACTGAAATGATTTTGCAGAACCCAGGTGCTGTTGTTACTAAATGGTTTCCAAAGAGAAGTGACATTTCTTTCTTAGCAAATTTGGAGTTGAGACTTGAATGGACCGATGCTTCCCTGGCACCACAGAAGTCTAATATGTAGACTGCAAGTAACTGTGAGAGAAACAACCATCATCGAGTGAGCAAAGGATCAGCCGTGTTATTTCTTTAGAATCTGTCTGTTTTCATCTTGAATTATTTGCCAATCCCCAATTCCTGACAGCACTCTGGTATCGATGCAGAAAATAAACGGAATACTAGGATAAAGTGAAAGCGTGATCATGTAGGAAGCTTCGCCTAATTTGCAGATGTGGCAGGAAATAAAGTGCAGTGTTCTTCTTCCATTCCCGACTCTGACTTTAGGAGCAGTTGCCGGACCTGCACAGTCACTTTAATGACCTGAACCTGGAAGCTCATATGTACGCGTCCCAGTGGTTTCTCACGCTCTTCACTGCCAAGTTCCCGCTCTGCATGGTCTTCCACATCATCGACCTGCTGCTCTGTGAGGTAGGGTAACGCCCATCCTTCAGACCGACGCCAGATTGAAAACTGATCCGACTTTGAAATATTACACTTTTTCTTTATTTCCTTAACAATAAGTCATAAGTGCTCACTGATCATAAATTCTATATGAATATTTAGTAAGCATAATCTTCATTGCAATTTTATTATATATTAAGAATTAAAATATGAGGCATCATATGCTTAGTAAAAGGATAGTGTTAAATTCAAATAATTGAATTTACAATAAGCCTGTAACCGTGTAATAAATTACTACCAATCTAAGTAGCCTGCAACTGATGATGAAGTTCTATTCATACAGATTCCTCATAAATTTGGTCTGACACGAATCAAACACCTCATTTTTTTTTCTTTTAGTTTTCCTTATCACTGCCTTTTATTTTTTGGTATCCTTTCAAAACTATTCTTTATTGTCTTTGAGGGTTGAAAATATTAAACCTTAGATGCTGTGTTAGTCCAGGTAGGTTAAAGGAACAAATTTCATAGACACACATATGGATATAAGGAAAGGGTTTATATACAAAAGGAATGGAACACTGAGAAAACATCCCAACTCAGTCCAGTTCAAAGTCATAAGTCCAATATTAGCCCATATGCCTGATACCAATCTATGTCTCCTTCCGACTCACGAAGTCACAGGTCAGTGGGTGCAGAATCCTGGCGCTGGCAGGGGTCTCCCCATGGCTCCTCGCTTCCAGGCCTCAGGGTTCATCAACAGCATCCAGTGGTGGCAGAAGCAACTCATGGCTGGCAGGCGTCTCCATGTGGCCACCTCAGCTTCAGAGGTCTGGCTCCATCAGCGCCAAGTTGTGCGGTCTCTCCACCGGCTCCTCCAGCTTCTCGGATGCTGCCATCTTGTCTTGTCCATGATTCATCATCTCTGAGACTAACTCCCAACCACTGGGGAAGATAACTTATCATCTTCACGAGGGAAATATCGCGAGATTTCCCAGACCTATCAGGAGAAAGCCATGCCCACACAGAGGCCTCATTAGCTACTCAATGGCTATCTCCAGATTAACAGGCTACACTCCACCCCTACATTGCAATCATAAAATTAACATAAGCACATGACTGCCACAGATGCGTTTTAATGCAATAGGCATTCATAAATACCATCATTGTAGATCAAGCAGTGTTTTCAAAGTAAATCCTAAGACTGAATACCTGTAAGTGAACATCTGAGAATGATAAAATCAGCAAATTATGTAGGCAGTACTTGTATTAACGAACGGTAAGTTACACAAAAAAACAATATATATAAATACAATTCATTGTAACTCAAAAAATGTTGGAAGTCAGGTGCTAAATACATGTAGGGTCTTCAATATTAAAGAAAAAAATTTAGAATCATGTTTCTTAATATCAATGCATTATGTTCCAAAAGTAAATATAAATTTACTTTATCAACTACCTCTTTCAATGATGTTTGAAGTTCTTATCAGATAATAAAAAGTAGTAAGGCTTTTATATCATATAATTATATTTTTAAACAGTAGTGCTTTTTAAAAACTGCAGAATTTTACAGATCTCTAGGGTAATTTATTTTATCCTTTTAAGGCTCTTATGGGGCTATACTTTTTATTTCACTTTTTAAAACAAGTGAGTAACATTGCATATAATTATAATATTTCATCTTTTCTTGCCCATCAAAATGTTTAACACACTTTTTATTAAATCCTTTTATTGGGGGCTCATGCAACTCTTATCACAGTTCATACATAAGTTCATTGTGTGTCAAGTCCATTTGTACATCTGTTGCTCTCATCATTCTCATAACATTTGCTTTCTATCTAAACCCTTGGCGTCGGCTTCTCATTTTTTTGGCCTCCCTCCCTGTTTCCCCTCCCTCACAAACCCCTGATAATTTATAAATTAGTATTCTCAGAAGGGATAAATTGTTAGGTTATAAGTGTGTATTTTATAGTGGAAATATAAATTTACATAAAATTAATGTTTACGGTTTTTCACTGACTCCATTTTCAACACACAGCAATCCTGTGTTGCAGAGTAGAGCGACCCTAAAAGGTCTCTAGGCTGTACTCTACAGTAACAAAAGGCTGTGTCTTTATGTGGAGTCAGACCTCCAACCTTTCAATTAGGAACCAAGCACTTAACCATTGCATTACTGGGGCTTTTTCAAAAAAATATATGTCTTAAAATAAAACTTGGTGTTATTAAAACTTTAAGTTATTGATTATAAACCTAATACATCCTTGGCAGTTTTGGATTACTTTACATTTTTTTAATTAAATCATTTTATTGGGGGCTCATACATCGTTTTTCACAATACATAAGTAAACATACAGTGCCAGGCACCTTCACATGTCCGCTGCTATTATCGTTCTCCAATCACCTGCCTTTTCCCTTGAACCCCTAGTATTGGCTTTTCTATCCCTTCTCCTCTTCCCCTGCTCTCTCCTTCCCACCAACCCTCAATACTTTACAAATTGTTATCGTTCTGTCATATCTTACACTGCCTGACCTCTCCCCCAACCCACTCCCCTTATGCCCATCCTTCAAACAGGAGCTTATGTGTATATCCTTGCAGTTGGTTCCGTCTCTCTACCCCACCTTCTCTCCGCCCTTCCAGCAGCTCCAACCTAACCACTGGCCCAAAGGGGCTCACCCATCCTGGTTTCCCCGTATCTCCAGCTCCCCTCTCCACCAGTGTACCTTCTCTAGTCCATCTGGATTTGTAGGTAGAGTTGGGACCATGATGGTTGGAAAGGACAAAGGCTTCAGGAACTAGAGGAAACATACATTATTTTTTACATAAAGATTTCTATTTCTTAAAAGCCTTTAACCATGTTAATCACCTTAAGTTTTTGAAGTTTAAATATAAAAACAACTTTCTAAAAACAAAAAATAAGATGCTGAGCAATATAAAATATAGCAGTGTCATTTCTACCAACTATATAATAACCACCACCTATTATGCAAGTGCAACTAGATCTCTGTTCTTCGATTACCCAGGTTGGCAATACTAGTGGTCACCGAGCATTTCATAAGTGTGCAAGCATTTTAAACACTTGTGATCATACTTTGACAAAGAGGGGTTGAGGGGCTTGGTGAAGGTTACCAAATTACCCTAAATACGTAAATACATACCCTAAAGGCATAAAAACCAGAGAACTGATTGATGGCATATTAATTCTATTCAATTTAATTACATATTCATTTCTAAAATAGTTTTCTAAATTTAACTCAAGGAATAATGCAGATTGAGGAGCTAAAAACTTACTCAGAATCAAAATGGAGTACACATAATATACATAAAGCAATCTTAGGCGTTCGTACTGAAGACTCTACTTTGTCTGATTATCTAAATCAGTGTGGCAAACAGTTCTGATTTCTCTAATTTAGTGAAGTACCAATGTACAAATCAAGTGCACATCTGATTTCATAAGACCAAGGTAATATAAAATAAAATCCTTGTTTCTTAAGAACAAGGTAATATACTTAGAGTTAGTTTTCAGAGATATTCATACCAAATTCAAATAACTAGATGCCATTGAGTTTATATCAATTCATGGCTATCCCATGTGTTCTGAGTTGAACTGTGCCATAAGGTTTTAAGATTTCCATGCTTGTGACTTTTCCAGAGTAGTATTGGTGGCATGGTAGGTTACACATTGTGTTGCTAACCACAAGATCACAGTTCAAAACTATGAGTCCTTCTGTGGATGAAAGATGAAGCTACCTGCTCTCCTAATGATTTATAGGCTCAGGCACCTGCAGGGGCAATTATACCCTGTCATATAGAGTCACTACAAGTCAGAATCAATTTAATAGCAGTGAACTTGATTTTGCAGTTTGGGACCTTTCAGAAACCGATTACCAGACGTTTCTCCTAAGGCTCTTGCAAGGTGGGTTTGGAAGCTGGTCCCCCTTTTTGTTTTCATTGATTTTATTAGGGCTCTTACAGCTCTTATAGCATTCAGTACATCATTTGTATCAAGCATATTTGTACACATGTTGCCATATTCATTTCCAAATATTTTCTACTTAGGATCTTGGTATAAGCTCCTCTTTGTCCCTCTTTTTTTTTTAAATGAATCATTTTATTGGGGGCTCATACAACTCCCATCACGATCCCTACATACATCAATTGTATGCAGGCCACATTTGCACACTTGTTGCCATCATCTCTCAAAACATCCTCCCCCTCCCTTTAGGCCCCCAGTTCCAGCTCCCCATATTTCTATTCTCTTCCCTCTCCCCCTCCCCCATGAAGCCCTAATAATTTACAAATTATTATTACTTTTTCATATCATACACTGTCCAATGTGTCCCTTCACTCACTTCCCTCTTTTCCGTTCCCCAGAGAGGAGGTTATATGTAGATCCCTGAAATTGGTTCCCCCTTTCTAGTCCACTCTCCCTCCATCCTCCCAGTATCACCACTCCCACTACTAGTGCTGAGGGATCATCTATCCTAAATTCCCCATGTTTCCGACTCCAGTGTCCATCCCCTGGTCTAGCTGGATTTGTCTGGTAGAATTGGGATCATGATAGTGGGTGGGAGGAAGCATTTGAGAACAAGAGGAAAGTTGCATATTTCATTGTTACTACCCTGTATCTTGACTGGCTCATGTCTGCCCTACAACCCCTCTGTAAGAGAATGTTGAAAGCTGACCCTCTAGTTGTTGTCTGAGTGAGGGTATCCTAAAGATTCACAGGCCTTATATTATGGCATGATCATTGGGATTTTGTTTTCCATTGAAAATAGGAAAATAGGACTATAACATTGTAGCAGTTGTCTATATAAATAGAAAGATGTAGATATAGAAGCTTGCAGATGTTTATCATTGTGTCTTCTTTTTTTCTGAAGATTATCTGAGTTTATCCTAGACTGTGTCCTTAAGTATTCATCATAGAAAAGGCAATTGATATTCATAATCATACAGTTAAACGAGACTCCTCCATCACTTTTGGTAGAGTAGTAGCTTTGTCCTTTAGAAGAATGGAATTAAATTGTCTCTGCCTATATGGTATTACACCTGGCATCAGAGCCTTGGGTCTTCTAGAACTTACAATCACAATTTCTCAGGAAATTTCACTTAAAAATATATGAATTTCCAGTAGCAAGTTAAGAATATTTATGATAGGGAACATTTATGATAGGGAACATTTATAGGGAAAAGAAAAGCAAATCTATAAGTCTCCTCGTCACTTTTGAACTGTGTTTCAAAGGGGTGTGAAAGATCATAGTATTCATTAAACGTAATAAAAATTATATATGTCAGTTTCCTTCCACCAAAATGTATCCTCTTTAGTTGGTTAAAGAAATTACATAGCTTTCCAAAATAGGAAATAATCACAGCATCATGTAATCTAAGGAAATAAACAATGACATCCCTTGACAGAATGCAGTAGGTTTTCAAAATAAACTTTCATGGGAACAATATTATAATGCAGTTCAGGATATTCATTCTTTCCACTAACTCATCTTTGTCAAAGGATTATTTTGTAAAGGAAATTTTTGGATAAACTTTTACTTCCTTCATGTCTGTGTTTTCTCTTTGCCCCTCTTTTGCACTTAATCAAATATTTATACCAGAGCTATTCTTTCATATGTGATAAAATATTTTGAGAAGAAAATGATAACATAGGTCTGAATAGAACATCCATAGATATTTGCTTTTGCTGTTTTCTTTCTTTTTAAGAAAGCCATCCAAAATGTGGTGATTAATAATTAAGCTCTACTTCCAAATGGAAGAGTAAAAACTTCTCAGATGGAAAACTGTTGATTTTTCAAAGTTGGCCATTTTTCACCAAAGACAAAGTACAATTGTATTAGTCTACAGAGTAATTTGCTCAAAGATCTTACTATAAAGTGAAAAATAAAGATAATAAGTTTGAAATTTTATTCTTAAAAAGCAAATCATCATGCCTCATTTCCCTAAGCTGTATGCTTTTACAGGTTTCTGCATTCATTCTCAGACTAAGAATGGGGGGAAGGAGTAGTTTAGTAGCTGAATGGGGGGAAATTTTAGTTTTTAAATTTTAGATTTTGACAAAAAACTTCAAGTAGTTCATTGTTTTATTTAAGATGTTTACTTAAAGATGAATTTATAGTGACGAGTTAATTCCACTCTCTAGTTGAAGATGAATGGTAACAGGATTTGAAACTGAGTTTAAAAATATATTTCTTTATATGGAGATAAATGGAGCTTGTAGTAGATTGTCATTTAGCCAGTAATTGAAATGAGAATCAATTTTTGTAAAAAAAAAAAAGGCTTTTTGTTTTATGTCTTCTTCTATCGTTGTGGACAGATAAAAAGTATTAACACTTATAGTGTAGGTATTAACGCTATTGACCTACCATGAACAAAATGCTTTTTAAAATAACTTATTGAAATAGAATTAGAAAAATTCATACAAATTAACATGTGAACTGATCTTAGTTTACAAAGTGAATATACCTCAGAGATATTAGGGATTTTCTTCTAGACCCTGCAGTAAAAGAAATAGCACAATAAAACAAATCACAAATTTGGGGGATTTTCAGCGCATACAGAAATCTATGTTTACACTATACTGTAATCTAATACATGTGCAATGAAAACATGACCATGTTTGAGCCGGCTTCCTGCAAGACAGAGTCAATATAGGATCACCCCCATGGATGGTGTAAAATATGAAGATAATAATCTATAATTTATCAAGCGCTCAAGAGGAGGGGACAGAGGGGGAAAAGGAGGAGCTGATATCAAAGGTTCAAGTACAAAGAAAATATTTTTAAAATGATGATGGCAACATATGTACAAATATGCTTGATACAATTGATGTATGGCTTGTTCAAACAGCTGTAAGAACCCCCAATAAATGATTTATAAAAAAGAAGGAATAAAAGGATCACCCATATGAAGAGTTCGCTATATAGTTGCCAGGTTAGGGGTGAGGAGGCCTGGGCTGTGAGACCAGGTTTCGCAGCACTCCGGCATTTTTATCTTGTCAGCTCTCCTATGCAGAGCGCAGCTATGCTCAGTTATAAGCATGTTCCCTTTGCCTGAAGCCTGCCCTTTTTCACAGCAATCCTTCTTCACAGCACCTCTTCACACCTTGCCTCCCTGTGGGTGTGGCGCTAACTTGGGTGACTGGCAACTTGTATGGCTTGCCGGAGCACCCCTTGGCTACCCGGGGGACTCCTGGAGACCCTGGTCACTGGAAACTGTGGTGGTCCACAGAGTAGAGTTCCTATTGGGGCTAGTCCCTAGCCAAGGCCCAGCTCCCTCTCCTGGTGGCAGAGGAATGACGGGACTCTGTAGACAGATGACCCAGCATTCTGGAGTGGGGTCTGACACCAGTGGTACAGGTGGTACAGGTAGACAGTGGAGACAACTCCAGGAAGTCATTAGATTTAATCCTATATTCTTTTGAAAAAGGAAATGCAAACCCCCTACAGCTGTTTGAACAAGCCATACATCAATAAGCCATATATCTTACCCTGCCAGAGTAAATGAAACCCAACATTTCCAGGTTTTGCAGCGGCTTTCCCACCTGTGGAAAGGAGGTCCATGATCCTTAGCCAGATCCCCTCTCATCAGAAGCCACTCTTCCCTGGGGCATCCTCAGTAATAGGCCGTTTCCGGCATAGGACCACCCGTGGGGAGTTGATGGTGCTGAGTTGTGCAAGATTACTCTGTTGTAAGCACAGTAACAGAAAGGACTGCGCTTTCCCTTACAAAATATACAGGGTTGAAAAGAGACTCTCGTAGATTCATTTAGCCCAATTACAACCTTTGGAGCTTGTTCCTTCCACCTCAGTAACGTATCCTCTCCTTAACTTGCTAAGTAAAATCGCCTCTCCAATAACACTCTTCTCCAACTCATTAAAAATAACTGAATTTAGCAGGAAGGTTTCCTATGGTTAATATCACCACTAAAACCTACTCCTTGGCCCTTATACCTAATCCTTCTTCTCACCCAACTAAAACTTCCTCCTCAGCTGCATACAATACTTCTTCCAACACCTATCTGATACTCCTCTAACCTAAAGAGCCAGCCTCTCCAACCCCTCCACATCCCAGAAGATTCTGTACCACCTTCAGCTTAACAAGATGTGATGCACACAATAGCCAGCAGCTCCTATAAAAACATCTAGAGAAGCAAAAGTTAATTACCAAAGATGACCTGAATTCAATAGTTTACACAAAGAAGTAGCATTTGAATTGCCAGAGAAGAATGCATGAGAATTCTGATTAGGGCTTTATCAGAAATTAGGGGATCAGAAATGAAGACTGATATTGAAGAATAGAGATACCACCAACAAAACAAAAAGTCGGTCCTTGAAAGGATCAGCAAAATTGACAGACTCCTAGCAAATTTAACAAAGGAAAAGAAGGACCAGATGTCAAAATCTTGAATTAGAGATGCAACAGGGAGAGTCACCACAGACCATAGTGAAATAAAAAGATTAATAATGCAGTATGACAAGAGCATGTATTCCAACAGATTCAATAATTTGGAAGGCATGAACAAATACCTGGAAATAATTTTCTCCCCAAATTAACACAAATGGACATAAGAATGTGAACAGAACCAAAGCAAAAGAAGAAATAGATAAAGTCATCAAGAAATTTCCAACTGAAAAAAAAAATCCTGATCCAGATGGCTTCTCAGAAGAATTCTACCAGGCATTCAGAGAAGAACTGACAGCAATCCTATACAACATAGAAAGGGGCAGCAAACTCCCTGGAACTCCAGACTGCCATCCTTCATGAACATAGAAAAAATCCTCAGCAAAAACCTTAGCCAATGGAATCCAAAGCATATCAAAAAAAATAATAATAATGCATCGTGACCAAGTGGGATTCATTCCAGTGATGCAGGGATGGTCCAACATTTGAAAAATAATTAGCATAATACACCACATCAACAAAAAAGGACAATATCAATTGATGTATAAAAGGCATTTTATAACATCCAATACCCATACCTAAGAAAGACTCTCAAGAATATATTATTAGAAGGGAAAATATTCAATATAAGAAAACTCATATATGAAAAACCAATAGTATATTATTAGAAGGGAAAATATTCAATATAAGAAAACATATATGAAAAACCAATAGTCAATATTACATTCAGTGGAGAAAAACTGAAAACCAGACAAGTATTACCCCATTTCTGTTCAACATTGTGCTGGAATTCCTGGCCCATACCATAAGACAATGACAACTGTCAAGGGTATACAATTGGATAAAGAAGTGAGGGTTGAGCCCCGGTGGCGTAGTGGTTGTGCGCGGAACTGCGGCCCACTGGGATGGAGGTTCAATTCCAGTTCAACGGAGCAAAGGCTGGGCCTCCTACTCCCACCACCTGAGGGCAGTGATGCCCCCAAAAACAAAAAACAAAAAAAACAAAGAAGTGAAACTTTTGCTATTTGTAGATAATTATGATTTCATATATTGATAATCCTAAAGGACCACAATAAGATTGCTAGAAACTATTGTTTAGTAGTTTAGTAGAATAGCAAATACAAGAATTATAAGCAGAAATCACTTAGACTCTTATATGTCAGTGACGGAAATACAGAAAAAGATATGAAGGAGTCATACCAATCACAACAGCTATGCAAAAATGGAACTATCTAGGAATAAACCAACCAACCAAATGAAAACAAACACCTCTATGATGAAAACTACAGAACATTGCTACAAGAAACCAAAAGGGATTTACACAAATGGAAGTATATTCCATGTTCATGCATCAAAAGGCTCAATATTCTGAAATTTTCAACACTACCTAAGGCAATCTATAAATTCAGTGCAATCCCATCCAAATTGTAGCATCATTCTTCAAAGAAGTGGAGACTGTTTACCATACACACTCGCATATAAGCTGAGTTTTCATCACTTTTTAATACAGTTTTGGTGGTAAAATTAGGTGCTTAGATGGATATTTGGGTCAGCTTATACTCAGTATATACTGTGGCAACTTCATATGGAAAGGAAAGAAACCCATGATAGGCAAAGAACACCTCAAGAAAAATAGCAAAGAAGGTGGTCTTGCCACAGTTGTCAAAACAGCCTGTTACTGATATAATGATAGGTAGTCAGACCAATGGATCCGGACAGAAAACCCAGAAATTAAAACATCCACAGACAACTTATTTTTGATAAAGGCCCAAATAACTTTAAAGGGAAGCAGATGCCTTCTTCAATAAATAGTGTTGGAAAATCTGGAGATGCATGTGTAGAAGAATGAAAGAAAATTCATGTCTCACCCCATACACAAAAGAAAAGTCAAGGTCGATCAAAGACCTAAGTATAAAACCCAAAGCTATGAGTATCATCAATGAGAAAATTGGGACACAGCTAGTAACCCTAGTGCAGGAAATACATGGGCTATCAGAAATAACAAAAGAAACACTCCATGGATTAAAAAAAAATTTATTATTAAAAAAATAAAAAGAGGCCTATTAAAAAGAGAACAATTGTATACATCAAAATACTTCATTAAAATAGTAAAAAGAGAGGGAGGATCGTAGTGCAGTTCCTACTTACTATGCACTGCGTTGTGGTACCAGAAAAACTCCAGCAGCCTGAGCAGCGTGTAGTTAGCACGCCCACTGGTGCCTTTACCCTGAGACTCCTTGCACCTCTTCGGCTCAAAACGAGGACCAACCTGACTTAAGTTCTACCGAGATGACCAAACAGCCAGACTGGGACCTGAAGAAAATTGATAAGAAAGAAGAATCCATCGTAGCCATGCTTCCCAATTACATCTCAATCCTGCACGGTTTCAGGAAGACCCTGGCCCTGGTCATGCAGGTGGAAGAGCAGGTGAGCAAAGAAGCCACCAGCAAGAAATAACCCCAGTGATGACTGCAAATAAATTTTAAAATAATGGAAGTTTCCCACAAACTTTTGAAGCCCCTTTATATATCTATCACACAACTTTTGCCTGTTCAGTTATTTACAACTTTCAGCCTTATTGACAGCAATGACAAGAATCTGAAAGCTAACATTCCATGATCCATGTTGTTTTTTCATCACCCCTATCTTCCATGCCCCCCACTTTCTGTATACTAACCCTAATAACCACTAATAATCTTTAATATATATTAAAAATAGTACAAAGAGAGACCACAGACTAAGAAAAGCTATTTAGTAATGACAACAGACAAAGGACTTATTATTAAAATCTACAGAATTTTACAAGCTTAAAACAAGAAAAAAACCCAAATGATAGTCCTTTAAGAAGGAGGGCAAAAGACCTGAACAGGCAATTCACAAAGGATGACACTCGAATGGCTAATAAACACATGAGGATATGCTCCTGGTTATTAGCCATCTGGGAAATGCAAGTCAAAACAAAAATGAGATACCACCTAATGCCCCTAACTCTGGCACAGTTTTTTAAAAACTTAGACCAACAAATGTTGGAGAGGGTGTGGTGAAATAGAAACTGTTGGTAGGCTTGACAATATGTACAGCCACTGTGAAAGGTGATATGGCGATTCCTAATACAGATGGCAAATTGAAATGCCATGTGATCCAGCAATATCATTACTGGGCATAGACCCAAGAGAAATCAGAAACGGATCACGAACAGACTTTTGCTCCCCCATGTTCAAAATAAAACAGTTCACAATAGCAATAATAATAGAACCCCTTGCCCATGACCACCAGAGGCAGTGATGCCCCCCCAAAAAAATAATAGAAATCCTTATCCTACTTCCTATTCCTATAGGTACATCCATCCTTGGTTTCATACACTGAAAAACTGAAAAGGAATATATATATATATATATATATATATATATATATGTGCTTTAAGATATGTATTGTCATTTTTGATATGTATTATCTTAATAAGATTATCTTAGCACTCCTTGCTACATGATAAATATTTATATAATGATAATACAACTTTCCATTTTCTCTAGCAACCTGTATAGCCCTAACCCTTTTATTGCTTCTCAGTTTCATCAGTGAACTAGCTGCCATCAGACATTCTAAAGAAAGGGTCCAATAACTGTTGATTCTTTTTTACCTTCCTAACCACTTCGGTGTTGCCGTGCCTTACTAGGATGCTTCTCTTCTGAAAACAAATATTATAGCTAATGGCCTTAGTAGAGACTTAATTCTATTTCTCCAGCAGTCATTCAAGTAGTTCTCTAACACAGATTTTTTTTTCTTCTCTCTACCTTCTCTCAAAAGATATGAGGAAAGCTCCAATATTTCTTGACAGGGTAACTGACAGCTGGTGTTTGAAGTGAACTCTTCCCAGCCAGTTCAATTTTTAGAATATCAAATATATTCAGCTTTTTATAGTAACTTGATATTTTATGAAATTTAAGGAAATCATTGACCCTTCAAATTAGAGTGTATTTCCTACTTTTCTGTGCCTAGGATAATGAAATAAAAATGGCAGCTACATGATTAAATACCACAAGGTATAATTTCCTTTCTTTTTTGTCATTCCATTTCAGAGCAGTTTTCTGAAGTTCTTATCTAAAGAGTGGGTTAATTGTGTAATATTCTCAGTTTTGACACTCCCCTTCCCATCCTCAGATGATGCTAGGCTGCATTTAGAATTCATGAACTAGGCTGAGAGAAGGAAGCTTGTGTGTGTCGTTTGCTGCCACGTCCGTTCCAATTTGTAGTGGCCCAAGATGGCAGAGTAACATTGTTCCAGAGCGCTTCCTCTCATTGGCTCTTTCGTGGACCTTTCAGATCTTTTCTCCATGGAATTATTGAGGGGTCCCCAGTCTTCCTGTTTCCAGCCCTGTACTTAACCAAATGCCACCAAAGCACCAAACCCATCGCCATCGAGTCCATTTCAGCTCATGCCAAGGTCCCTTTGACAAGGATGGTTGTTGATAGGTTAAGTCTGGTACAACCCACAGGATGAAGCACGGCGCCCTCCTTGACAATCCTTCCAATCGTCTCCATGCCCGAACCCGTTGTTGTAGCCATAGTGTCAATTAATGTCCTCCGGCAGCCTTCCTCTTTTCACTGCCCTCCACTTTGCAAAGCCCAATGTCATTCTCCCTAGACTGGGCTCTCCTGACAATAGGGCCAAAGTAGATAAGACCACGTGTGGCCATCCTTTCCTCTAATGGCCAGTCTGGCTGTACTTCATCCAAAACAGCCCATGGTACGTTCAATATTCTTTGCCAGCACTACAGTTCAAATGCATCGATGCTTCTTAAGTCTTCCTAATTCGGTGTCCAAATTTCACATACGTGTGAGGCAGTGGAAATTGCCATGGTTTGGGAAGGCGTACCTCAGTCTTCAAGTAACTTCCTTGCTTTTCAATACTTTAAAAAGGTCTTCTGCACAGATTTACCTATTGGAATTCATCTTTCGATATCTGCTTCCACGAGCATTTATTGTGAATCCAAGCAAGACAGAAATCCTTGACTTCAACCTGTCCTCCCTTGGCAAGTGCTTCACGTTCTCACTTTCTGCAATCAAGATTGTGTCATCTGCATATTGCAGGGTGTTAATAAGCCTTCCCCCATTCCTGATCCCGTATTCTTCATAAGCCAGTTTCTCTGATTATTTGCTCAGAATGGTTAAGACCTATAAATCAACAACTGCTTCTGCAAACATTTGAGAATAGTAACTGGCCACAAAAGCAGTGAAAAAATATTTCTTTGACTAAGGGGACTAAAATATTTGCAGATTATTTTAAATTTGTATTTTCAACAGAAGTGACCAGGAATAGAGAAAGGCGAAGCTCTCTAAGGCTTTATCTGAGCCTCAAGTACCGTACTTTGTGGTGCTGTAAGTACGGTACTTTGGAGTCAATTTCCACTCATTGTATCCCAGTGTCTCCAAGAATTGTTTCACAGAGTTTTCATGGCTATAATCTTTACAGAAGCAGATCACCAGGACAAGGGTTTTCATGGTTATTTTATCAATTTCCTCAAAGACATTTCTTACATTTTCTATGAAATTACAGAAGGAGACTAGACTCTCCCCCCAAAATTATTCTATGTTAAAATAATAGAATTATTATCTTTGCTTCCTGGCATTTTCAGAGGAATATTAATTTATTTAACAAACATATTCTTGAACTCCTACTAAGTGTATAATGGTATATTCCATTTTAAGACCCATAGTGGCATAGTGGTTAAGAATTAGGCTTTACCCCCCTTCCCTCACTACCACCAGAAGAATGCACTTTCAGAAGACAGCACCAAAACTACAGCTCAGGGAGAGGGGCACATCTGATCAGAGCACATGGGAGCACATGAAGGGGGAAATAGAGAGAGTGGACCACATCCTGGCCCACCAATCCCTAAGGATGTTCTTCCTCTTCAGAGCAGCCAAAGCACAGAGAGAACCAGAGGGCCAGCCCCACCCAAGACACAGGCACAACATCACTTACTGACCCATAGGTGCTACAAGAAAAATACTGGAGACACAGAGGGGGAATTGTATCAGATCTGACCTCTTCACACGGGGTGAAACACTAAGGGCCTGCCACAGAGCCGCAAAGGGAGCAAGGCAAAGAAGTCCCAGGGGACTTTGGGGCCAAAAATAGACTTTGGGGCCGAGACATGACAGGCCATCAGACGCAACTAGAAAACACTTCTAAAGGTCAACAAAACAGCCCCAGGACTATTTATAGGCTTTGTTGTTGTTGTTGTTGTTGTTGTTGTTGTTTTAAATTGTTGTTTGGGATTTTTTTGTTTTCTTTTGCCTTGTCTTGTATTTGTGCTTTTGTCTCTGCATGTCTATCTAGATAAGATAGGCAGGATAAACAATCCAAAAGACAAAACAAGGGACCAATGGTTCTGGAGGACACAGGAGAGGGGGAGGTGGGGGAAAGGAAGTAGGTCTTAGCAAACTCAGGGACAAGGGAATGAAAATGATCTGAAATTGGAACGGCTGTAGGATACCGTGTGGGGTTTAACCAAGGGCAGTATAGCCTAGAGGAATTACTGACACCTGAATGAAGGCTGAACATGATAGTCAGACAAGAGGAAAGTAAAAGGAAATAGAGGAAAGGACTAGGAAGCAAAGGACATTTATAGAGGTCTAAATACAGGCATGTACATATGTAAATGTATTTATATATAATGATGGAGAAATAGATCAATGTACATATATTTATATGTTAAGCAACATATATTTATATGTTAAGTATTAAGGTGTCAGACAGACCTTGGGCCTCTACTGAAGTATTCCCTCAATGCAAGAAGATTCTATCCTAATAACCTGTCATTCTGTGATACTCACCTTTTCAACATGATTGCTAAAGACACACTGGGTGCCTTAAGCAAATCTGGTGAAGAAAGCTGATGTTGCCCAGCTATCAAAAGATATAGCAACTGGGGTCAAGCAGTCATCTAGCTAAGAAGCAACTAAACCCATATGGAAGAAGCACATTAGCCTGTGTACACGAGGTGTCAAGGGGACAGAGTATCAGGCATCAAAGACACAACAAAAAAAACAAGGGGAGTGTCGAGTGGATACCCAAAGCCCACTGTAGACAATTGGGCATCCCCTTTCAGAAGGGTCACAAGGAAGAGATAGGCTAGTCAGGATGCAGTATAACACCATTGAAATATACAACTTATTTTATGCTTCCTCACCTCCACTATCATGACCTCAATTCTACCTGAAAAATCTGGCCAAACCAAAGCATGTACACAGGGAATCCAGGACAGATAAACCCCTCAGGGCCAATAATGACAGTAGTGATTACCAGGAGGGCAATGGGAGAGTATGTGGGGGTGGGGAGGGAGAGATATAGGGAGAATTGATCACCTACATATAACTCCTTCCCAGGGGGGTGGACAACAGAAAAGTAGGTGAGAGAGACAACGGTCATTGTAAGACATGAAAAAAATTATAAATTATCAAGGGTTCATGAGGGAGGGTGAGTGATGGGGAGAAATGAGGAGCTAATACCAAGGGCTCAAGTAGAAAGACAATGTTTTGATAATTATGATGACAACATATGTACAAATGTTCTTGACACAATAGAATGTATGGGTTGTGATACGAGCTGTACCGGTCCCCAATAAAATGGTTTATTAAAAAAAAAAAAAAAGAATTGGGCAGCTATCCTCAAGGTGGGCAGTTTGAAATTGTCAGTTACTCGTCAGGAGAAACAGGGGCTTTCTACTCCTGTAAAGAGTCACAGTCTTGAAGACCCAAAGGTCTATATTCTGTATTGTCCTAGAGGCTCGGTGTGAGTCAGCATCCACTCCTCTATGGCACATTCTTCAAAGTCTAGATTGGGACTGGCCCTGTAGTCCTCCAGACTTGGTATGCTGTGTTGAGGTCTGCACGCATGCTCCCTCTCCTGTTGCGACATAAATAATACTCTCCTCTCGGGTGGATTAGTGCCCTACTCCCGAACACCATCGTTTTGTTTTCATTTGTTTTCCTTTTTTTCCCCCTCTCCCCTTCATTTAGTTGCGATGCCATGTGCATCCTTGGGTTTGGTCTACTCTCCTCCCCACCCTGCCCAAGTGCCTGTACCTCAACCCATGAATTGTGTATTCAGTAGGATATCTTCTGTACCTGCTGTGCTAATTGATATTACCTCAGTAGACTCATGCTATACTTTTCCTTTTATGCCTGACTAACTTCGCTTAGCATAATTTCCTCCAACACTTCCCATGAGACAATGTGCTTCATACATTCCTCACCACTTCTTAGGCATGTGTTGTGTATGCCAGAGTCTTCTAATCATCAATGGATATTTAGGTTGTTTCCTATTTTTTTGCTGTTGTGATTGAGCTGCAATGAACACCGGAACACAAACAACTGGTCGTAGTCTATTTCTTACTTCTCTGGGTGTATGTATATGCCCAGTAGGGGGATTGCTGGATCATACGGTAACTCAGT
Organism: Nesogale talazaci; assembly: GCA_004026705.1. NCBI lineage: Eukaryota > Metazoa > Chordata > Mammalia > Afrosoricida > Tenrecidae > Nesogale > Nesogale talazaci. Next base: position 35,764 of record PVJH01002178.1, on the reverse strand, counting down.
TTCCATTTGCTTTCACTATCACTAGAGCACTTTCCACAGAGGCTATACATAGCTATAAATAAGATCACCAGCAGTGCATGAGAGAATCCAACTCATCATATCCCCTCTAACATTTGTTGCTATTTAAATTTTTGAATTGGGCTGTCCTCAAGGTTGTTAGATGGATCTCATAGTTCTTTTAATTTGCATTTCTCTGATGGCTACTGGATCAGAAACATTTACTTGTATGCTTGTTGGCCATTTGGATTTTCTCTCTAGTGAAACTACTGTTCAGGTCTTTTTGCCTATCTCCTCAGAGGGCTCTTTGATTTTTCTTTTTTTCATTGTTAGAGACTAATAGGGTTTTGCCACTTTTAGTAATAAGTCCTTTATCTGATGTGTCATTGCTAAAAATCTTCTTCCATTTTGTGGGTTCTCTTACTACTCTCTTGGTGAATTCTTTCACTGTACATGTGTTTTGTCCTTATAATACCCCACTTGTCAGTTCCAGTTTCTTCTGTGTGTTCGTCCTTCCCTGTTTCAGTTAGCCTACATAGCCCCTGGGCCAAGGTTCTTAGGTTTGTCCCGATTTCCTCATTATGGCCCAAATAGTTTGGGGTTTTATTTAGAGGTCTGTGATCCATCTTGAGTTTTTTCTTGTGCATCTTGAGTTTTTTCTTGTGCATGGGATGAGTCTTGTTTCATTTTTCTGCAGGGAGATATCTATTTTTGCCCAGCACCACTTGTTGAAAAGGACATCCACTTTGGTTTAATGTGTTTGAAGATTCATTTTCTGTACCCTGATAGTTTTATTTCTGGGTTTTCGGTTCTTTTCCATTGGTCTGAGTAGCTGTCATTACACCCGTATCATGCTGTTTTGGCCACTGTGGGTATATAAGGTGTTAAATCTGGTAATGCAAGAAAGATCCTTGTTTAAAAAAAAAGACCTTTTGACTAATGTAAGTTTGTTGAATTGAGATGGAGAAACCGCAGGAGAGTTTTGGGTAAAGAAGTGGCATGATCTGTTATGTATTTTATAGAGATTACTGACATTACATTTTTAAGGAAAGATTGTTGGGGTGGTCAAAAAGGAGACAATTTTGACAACAATTGCAATAATCTAGGTGGGAGATAATGGCTGCTCAGACCAAGGGAATGGCAATGGGGCAAGTAGTTGAAATTCTTATATAGTTTAAGTGTAAATTATCCTGATGAATTCAACTGGAGATATGTTTTATTGATTATGTGTACTCGGTAATGTAGCAGTGAAGTGAAGGATGACCGCTCTTACAGCTTTTCTCTTTCAGGGGCATTTTGGAAACAACTGATGCTGCCAAGTGCCTGGGGAAGGTTATTGCCACATTTTTTTTTCTGGCAATGCCAAGATTGAAATTTTCTAACAAAGTTTGTTCTAAAAATGGTTTTTGATAGTCCTTGAGGACATTTAATGAGAAATTAAATAAGAAATTTAGAGGGCTTACTAATTGAGAGATGACCATGTAAGCATGTCAAGCCTACTTCTTTAAAATCAAGATAAATTTGGTGGGTTTTTGTTGTTGTTTAAAACAGAAATGCTATTTTGGTGATAAATTCAAGCACTTTCAAAGGAGACTTTCAAAGGCTATATGACTTTTAGTAACCTACTACATTCTACATTGATTTGGTTTGTTTGTCTCTAACGATCAGATTAAATATCACTGACTTAAAGTTAGAGGGTCACATATATTGCTGAACAAAATTCTTCCAGCACCTAATGACTTAGATAAGTAAATTTGCTTGATAGTATTTTTTACTGCAAAAACTTTTATCAGTTAAAACTGTGTATATTTGGATTGAATATGATATTATATTGAATGAAGGTATTCAATAGTTTAATATCTAGTTTTTACATATTATCATGACTTTAAAACATTCTTTTAAATAATAAATTTATGATTAATACATAAAAAACTTTAAATTTATGATTGAATATTTTTTGTTTCTTTTGTGCAAATCTTTTTGATTGAGAAATAAAATAATATTGTTCCTGGCTTCTATAAAAAAATGTGTTGAAGAATTTAGATGGTGCCCAGCTATCAGATAAAGCAGCATCTAGAGGTCTGAAAGACTTGTCTCAAAGCAAGCATTCATATATGTGAAATGTCAACCAAGTCCACATGGAAGAAGCACACCAACATCTGTGACCAGAGGATTGTAAATTGTATAATTAGGAATAGTATACAGAGCCTAAATCGTTAGATTTTCGTTCACAGAAGGTTATGGATCACAGTGAAAGCCCAAAATAATTTGTGAGATCTACTTAGGAATTAAGCCTCTAGTGATTTCCCTATAGCCATAATAAAGGAATGAAAATAAACTGGTTACCAAACAGTCCATTAGAGAATTGGCTGTAGGAGATCAAAAGTATAAACCTGACTTGAACAGTTAAAAGCTTGTCAGTTGATCCCACCTCTGAAATGGGTTGGACCTGATCTGTTTTTCAACATTGTCTTGTAGGGTTCCCCACCCCACCCCACCCCCGTCCCCCATCGTGGGGTTTATCTCTGATGTATTTTGTCATTATGGGTAGACCTCTAGAATTTATTATATATTTTTTCTGTTTTATGATCTATGAAGCTCAGGATTGATGAGCCTATAGAGACAGTGAGTAGAATAAGGGATTCTGGGGGTTCAAAGATAATGGGGGGGGAAATAAAGGAGAACTGATATCAAGAAGTTTAAGAAAGAAGAGAATGTTGTGGAACTGATTGTGGTGGCAAGTGTACAACACTGATTGATGTGTTTGAACTATATAATGTTATGCTATCTGTATTAGCTCTTTTTGTTTGTTTTTGTTTTTTTTTGGGTGGGGGGCATCACTGCCCTCTGGTGGTCGTGGGAGCTACCCAGCCTTGCTCCTAGAGAGCCGCTGCTGGATTTGAACCGCCAGGCCCGTAGGCCGCAATTCCGCACTCAAGCACTGTGCCACCGGGGCTCAGCCTGTATTAGCTCTTAATAAAATGGGTTGGGGGCAACAAAAAAAAAAAAAAACACCAAAAAAACTACCATTAAGTAAAAAAAGACATTCAGATTAGAAGTTTTGTATGTACTTTTTCTTGACTACATCGCTTCGTTTACTGCCTTAAAAGGAACCATTTCACAGAATTCAGTATTTATCATTCACGACATATGTATCGCTGAGAAATTTGTAATTGAACATACTTCGATTATATTGTTAGACTCATTGACCTATCAATTCAACTGCCAAAATTGGTCTTGAACTGGTCTTCTGCATTTGTCTCCAAACCAGCGCCACTTCCTGCTCAATAACCGCCCAGCTGCTCTTCCCACTTCTCCTACTGTGCCTTTGACTCCACTATTTTTCACAGTATCCTGAGAGCTAGTTTGTTTTGTTTTTGTTTTTTAACACATATCACATCATGCCACTCTCCTGCTGAAAATTCCCAAGGGATTCATAGTGCTTCACTTGACTGAGGGAGCCCTTTCTTTGCATCCCAGTGGTATCCTAAAGGTAGCAACTCCCCACCCCACCCAGCTTTTTTTCTTACTTCAACACTGACCTACTTCTGGTTTCTGAACAATATATTTCTTTAGTTTCAGAAAGTTTCATATTCTTTCAATTCTGATTAGAATATATTCTTCACTTTTTACTTGACTAGTCCTTACGGCCTCCGTTTGTTAAATGCTCCTTTCATTTGACCTGAAGACCCATTATTTTGTTTATCCCTCTTTTTACTTTCTGATAGCACAATGTAGTTGGGTTATTAATTGATTTACTTAATACTTGTTTTAACTGCCTGTTCTCTTATCGGTAGTGAATTTCCAACAGGAAGAACCAGGTCTCTTGTACCCTGCTGCATATCTAGCACCCAATAGTGACATCTGATAAACACCTAAGAAATATTTGTTGAAGAAGAATAAAAATGAGGAATTACTTTTAAAAATAACTTTATTATCTCCACTGAAAAGTATTTTGTTTTTGTAACCATGATTTAAAAAATATCTTTTACTGGGGACTCATACAACTCTTATCTCAATTCACATATACATCCATTGTGTCAAGTACATTTGTTGGAAAAGTGTCTTATGAAATCCTAGTGCCAGGCTGAAAATAACTTTGCCCTTGAATTTTAAGAAGAGAAAATAAGATTATTTTGATATCTTTCTAAATTCCTTCTGTTTTAGTTAAGCTATTTTAAGAAACATAAAACAGTCATAGTTGCTCAAGCACAGTAGTGCGTTATTGTAAATATACTGGGAGTCCAGGAAAAGACATGCCAATAGGCCAAAGGAACAACAGATGCCAAAGTAATTTCCAAAATATTGACTGCTCTTTCTTTTTATTGCTCTCCATCACTCTCTACGCAGCAGATGTTCTCGCATCTTTCTTGACCTCCTTCACTGTAGCTTTCTTTTACACAAGGTCTAAAATATACCATTTCCAAGTCTGTATAAACTTTAAAATCTACTAAAAGACTGAATACCCTCTATATGTCTTTAAATAAAAGTTCCTTTGAAACTTATTGACTCAATTTATATTTTTTTAAAAGTTCACAGTTGGACTGAGCCCCGGTGGCGTAGTGGTTGTGCGCGGGTCTCCGGCCCACTGGGTTGGAGGTTCAATTCCAGCTCACAGGCGCAAAGGCTGGGCCTCCTACTCCTACCACCAGAGGGCAGTGATGTCTAAAAAACTAAAAAACTAAAGAAAAAACTAAAAAAAAAAGTTCACAGTTAAAGATCACAGGGCTACCTGTTGTTCACTCTTGGCCAGTTTTTTTTTTTTCAGTCTTTTATATGCTGTAATAATGGGTTGTATGGAGGATTGGGGTCACATGATATAAAGGCAAATTTTCTATAAATTCACTGGTTGAACCGACACAAAGCAATATTAGTGTGCACACAGGTCATGGGCTAGAATTCTTAGTAGAAATTACATTTTAAGTATTTGATAAATGTATTTATTATATTTTAGTCTAATATGTCTCAAATCAGTCCCAAGTGTGTATTTAATGAAAGTGAGGAGAAGCTTAGGAATGGCTTCTTTATATATTTCTCGGAGTTTTGGTAGTGTCGTGGGTTATGCTTTGCGCTTTTAGCTACAAAATCAGCAGTTTGAGTCCTCCAGCTGCTCCTTGGGAGAAAGCTGAGATTTTCGACCCCTTAAAGACTTACAGCCTCAGAAACACAAACAAGTAGTTCTACTCTGGCCTGTTGGATCACTATGAGTCAAAATCAGCTTGATGCCAGTGTGGGGTTTTTGTTTGTTTTTATGTTTTTAGATGCCATCAAGTTGGTTCCAACTTAAGCACATCCTTATGTACAACAGAACAAAGTACTTTTTAATTAGTTGGGATTTAATACATATGATGGCATACCAAAAAAAAAAAAAACCAAAAAACAAAAAAACATTTTTTCCCAAAGCTATGTACTAAATTTTTGTCTTTTACAAAGCAGCCTTATTACCTTCAAAGTACTCTTCATTACACTTGATACATTTGTCACGTCTGCAATCCCATCCTGGGAAACATTTTTCAAACTCCTTTGTTTGAATGACTAACAGCACCTCCTTTGTTTGTCTCTTTTTCTACGTCTTCAAATTGTTGTCCTTTCTCTTTGTTTTGTTTTGTTTTCAGGGAGGCATCACTGCCCTCTGGTGGTCATGGGAGCTACCCAGCATTGCTCCTGAGAACCACCGCTGTATTTGAACTGCGGGTTGCAGTCCCGCACTCAACCACTTATGCCACTGGGGCTCAGCCCCCAAATTATTGTCCTTTCATGTCCCTCTTCATTTGTGGAAACAAAAGAAGTCACACAGAGCAAAGTCAGGTGCATGGAGCAAGAAAGTCATGCTGTTTTTTTGCAGGGTTTTATACCGTAAAATGTCACAGTGAGATGGTTGCGTGAGCAGGTACATTGTCATGGTGGCAAAAATAGTCCCCCAACTGCCACAAATCAGAGCTTTTTGGTTGCACACTGTTGGCAATCTTTTCAGAACCTCTAAATAGAAAGCTTGGTTAACAATCTGACCTGGTGGAATGTACTCCAAATGCACTATGATTTGACATTTTCATCCACTTGGGTAGTTGACGGATGTTCAGAATGAGGTTTGTCATCAGTTGACATTTCACCTCTTTTGAAACAAGAAAACACTTCGTAGACTTTTCCCCATCGTAGTTTTTCCCATAGCGCTGACCTTGCTAGCTGTATTCAACATCACAACAGTTTCTGCGGCATGTTTCCTGAGCAAGAAACAAAATTTCACAATCACATGCTTTTCTCTTAAATGGGCCATTACAAAAAATGAGGTTTGAGCAAAGCTACTTTTCTGAAAAAATTCACTGTGACCAGATGAAACTTTCCCTGGAGACGCCACTGGGTGCACTAACTCAGAGGAAGTTGCTTGATGCTTGCCTGGCATTCATACATGCAAATCTCTGTTCTGCCCAGTGCAATTCTGGTTTGGGGGGAGAATTCCCTTGTATATCATATCATTCCGTATTTCAAGCACGTCAAGCAGAATTATATAATTGCTACCACAAGTTGTTTCTAAACATTCTTTTCTTCATGCAGTCCTTGACATCTTCTCTATGATAACCTCCTCCAGGGATTTTCCTTTCCTGATAACATGTCAAAAGCATGTGAGTTGAAATCATGCCATCCTGGCTTCTAAGAAGCATTCTCACTGTGCTTCCTCAGAGACACATGTTTGTTCTGGAACTTAATATGGTGTAGTCAGTATTCTTCGTCAACATCATACTCAGCATGCACCAATTTGTCTTTAGTCTTTATTCATTGTCCATCTTTTGCATATATGTGAGGCCATTGAAAATAAAGGTGCACTTTAGCTACTCAAAGTAACTTCTTTGCTTTTTAACACTGTCTTTTGACACAGAGTTGACCTATGCAATACATTGTTTTATTTCTTTACTGTTATGTCATAAGTTGATTGTGAATCCAAGTAAAACAGAAGATTGACAACTCCAAACATTTCTTTCTTTTTCATGGTGTCTACTAGTTCAGTTGTGAGAATTTTTTGTTGCCTTTATGTCAAGGTGTAAAATATACTGTAGGCTGCAGTCTTGGCTTCAGCAAGCAAGATTGTATTCTCTGCATTGTGCAGATTGTTAATGAGTCTTCCTCTAATCCTGATATCACATTCTGTATTATATTAATTTTATTGGCGCATAATTCACATATCATGCAATTCAAAATTCCAGTCATATTAAGCACTGTTATGCAGTCATCACCACAATCAATTATTTTCTTCTTCCTAGTAATCACTGTTAACACCCCATTCCCCAACCTCTCTACCTCCAGTCTCATTTGCCATGTCCCTAGGTAATTATTAATCCAGTTACTGATGCTATAGATTTACCTATTCTGGACTCAAATATAGAAAATCACACAAAACACAAGCTGGAAGCAAACAACAACCAAAATAACCTAACAACGACAGTAAAGCAGAGAAAAACCTCAATTAAAAAGAAAGCATAGCATATGAAAAACTGGAACAAATTTAATATAAGTCAAAAAGAAAATCAAATGACAAGGTGTTGCAGTTGAACATAACTACATCTGTCATAATGAACTTTATAATGCTTTCTATCAGATAGCAAGAATATTCACAACTCTGGACTGTGGTCAGAGGCTTAAACTTCGTGGTGATTTGGGGCTTCTATTTTTATCCATAGCCTTCTGCAAACTGAGTGTTCAGAATTTCAGCTGTGATACTGTTCCTCCTCTGGATTTGGATTTCATTATGTATAATCCTTGGATCACACAGGGTGTTGTACTTCTTTCATGTGGATATAATTGAATGGATGCTTGTTTTGAGACAAGCCTGTAAGACCCCAGGGATTATTCTTTTTGACAGACTGGCACCATCTGATTTCCTCATCAGGCTGTGCTATCACGTCCATATTTTCAGTGATCTCCTCATGAGGGTATCACATAGGGTCATGCTGAAAGAGCTAACTGTTCTTAGATTAGGGCTAGGATTAAATGGAAGCCCAAACTCCATATTTTCTACGGTTTATCTACGTCTCTGGTTCACTTTAGAAACAGCACTATCATTTGGTTGGAGAATATCATAAATCCCCCTGGGCATTAGGTAAGTATACTGGTGGTATCAGCAGTTTAGCCAGTTGTATAGAATATAAACATTGTTGAGAAAAGGAAATTACACATATCTAGCCCAGTCCTTTAGACCATAATACATGAATTTTTAACTTGTACAGATTAAAGTTTAAGTGACTAGAAACCTATTTACACAAACAGTGAGGGATGAGGATTGGGCAAAACTTTAATGTTCATTCACAAAGGCAGAACCATGCCTGCTAGACTAACACTTCATAAAAAAGCAAAAAAAAAAGTATGAAAGTAGTAATATAGGGTGGTCTCTTGGCACCATACGTTGGGCACCCTCAAAAGGAAGAGATCTGAAACAAAATCCAACAACTACCAATTTCTTAAATTTGGGATGGTGGCCATCTGCTCCTGCTCTCCATGAGTCCTCTCCATGAGTCCAAGGGAGTATTTTAGTTTTTGCTAAAATACTGGGTTGGGTTTAACATAAAGTCTTAATATACTACAGGTGAGATTAAGATAAAGTCCACTTCACTTGGTGACATTTCTAAATTGGATTCTTCTGGTGTAGCCTATAAAGGATGCTGTGCACCTTCATAGGACAAAATCTAAAGTCCCAGTTGTCTACAGTACACAGCCTGGGTCACCAAGATGTAGGTAGAAATTAGCTGAAAAATGTCCATTTAGGACCATTATACCAGGTGTATTCTCCCCTTAGGATCTATTTAAGTAATAGTAAGTATTTTCCCCAATGTCCTGTTGCCCCACCCGGTTTATCCACCAACAGATGTAATCACCTTCCCTGATGCCACAGTCTTCTTCATACATTGTATGCTCAGCATCCAGTTTGACTTAAGTTTGGTGAAAGGATATAACCTTGACACACAGCTTTTTTAATATTTAAACAACTTGATATTCTTTTGTTCAAACAAAAGACTTGATCTGTGTTCAGGTTCTACATAAACACAATTAAGTGTTCTAGAATTTTTATTATTTGAAATATTGTCCATAATTTGTTATGATCCATACAGTCAAGTGCCCTTGCATAGTCAGTAAAACAAAGAGAAACATCTTTTTGGTATTTTCTGCCTTCAGCCAAGATCCGACATTAGTGATTATATTCCTTATTTACCTCTTCGGAATCTGGCTTTACTATGAGGACTAAAGAGGTTACTTTACAGATGAAGGTGTACCTGACTCAAGCCACAATATTTTTAATTGCCTCATATAAACATAAAAATTGGACATTGAGTACCAGAGATGGTGGAAGAATTGAATTGTGGTACTGGCAAAGAATGTTGAAAGTATCATGGACTGCCAAAAGAACAAACATCTGTCTTGGACGAAGTCCAGCCAGAGTGTTTCTTAAAGGCAAGGATGGCAAGACTTCATCTCACGTACTTTGGACGTGTTGTCAGAAGAGTACCAGGAGAAAGGCGTCCTGCCTGATAAAGTGAAGGAACAATGAAAAGATACAAGCGCTCAGAGAGATGGTTTGAGCCAGTGGCTTCAACCATGGCCTCACACATAAGCTGTGCTGTGAGGGTGGCACAGACCAGGCAGTGTCCCCGTTTGTTGTACAGAGTGTCGGTTGGCACCTGCTGGAAGGCACCTAACAACGACAGCCTTCATTTCCCATCCTCTTTTAAGTCTAGCTTGAATTGCTTTCAGGGTACTGCTGCAAGTGCAACTGCTGCCCTTTTTCTAAGTGTGATAATAATGTGTGAGCATTTCTGCAATGTTAGATCATCTTTCTTTGGAAGAGGCTTAAAAATAGAAACTGCTTCCAGGTGGTTGACAGGTAATTATTTCCATATTTCTAAGCATAGAAAGGTGAACCTTTACAGCATTACATCAGTTTGTTGGGACATCTTATTTGATCTTTTGTCAATTCTTGGAGCCTTGTTTTCCACCAGTATCTTCAATGCTGCTTGGACTTCTTTCTTTAGTACTATGGTTCTTTTTTAAAATGCTATCTCCTGGGGCTGAGCCCCGGTGGCGTAAGTGGTTAAGTGTGGAACTGCGGTCCATGGGCTTGGCGGTTCAAATCCAGCGGTGGCCCACAGGAGCAGTGCTGGGTAGCTCCCACGACCACCAGAGGGCAGTGATGTCCCCCCCCAAAAAAGTGTTATCTCCTAACAACATGTCTAAATGGTCAGAATGGAGACCCCAAACCCATCTGTAGATGATTAGACATCACCTCACTGAAGGGTCAAATGAAGACACCAGTCAGCCAGGGCACAGTATAGCACTGACAAAATGCATAGCATTCCTCTAGTTCTTAACTGCTTCACTTCCTTACCCCCAACCACACTATCACAACCCCAGGTTTACCTTACAAATCTGGCTAGACCAGAGCATGTGCACTGGTACAGATAAGAACTCTGGACAAACGGAATCCAGGTCACATAAACCCCTTAGGGACAGTAATGGGAGTTGCAATACCATGAGGGTAGGAGGAAGGTGGGGCAAGAAAGGGGAAACCGATCACAAGGGATTGACATATAACAACCACCACCACCATCGCATCCCCCCAGGGGGATGAACAACAGAAACGTGGGTGAAGGGAGACTGTGGATGGTATAAGATATGAAAATGATAATAGTAATTTATAATTTATTAAGGGTTCATGAGGGTAGAAAGATGGGGGAGGGAGGGAAAAAAGAGGGACTGATGCCAAGGGCTCAAGTAGAAAGAAAATGCTTTGAAAATGATCATGGCAACAAATGTACAAATGTGCTTGATACAGTTGATGTATGGATTGTTGTAAGAACTGAGTAAAAGACTTATTAAAATAAAAAGTAAGACTGAGCCCCAGTGGTGTACTGGTTGTGTGCAGGGCTGTGGCCCACTGGGTTAGTGCTTCAAATCCAGCAGTGGCTCTCCAGGAGCAAGGCTGGGCCTACTACTCCCACCAGAGGGCAGTGATACCCCTCAAAAAAAATAAAAAGTAAAATGGCTAAATGTTGACCAGCTTCTGGTATAGTAACTCAGTTACTATACCGTCCATCTACTTTTGATGCTTCCTGTATGTTTAATTATTTTGTCTATAGAATCCTTCAATATGTCAACTTGAGCCTTGAGTTTTTTTCCTCTTGAGAAATACCAAACATATTCTACCTTTTCAGTCATCTGGCTCCTAAGTCTTCTAACATAAAGAATATAAAAATTATGGTCCTCATACTTGAACTGTAGCAGTGTTCCAAATCATTTTTATGTCTATACTTTGCACATAGGGTTCTAAGTAAAGACCTCATGTCACTTTGACTATGTAAATTGCTTTAATAATGTCTTAAAGCTAAAAGAAGTATTTGAATGTTCCCTTTTCTTTGGAATTGAGGGTGTGAAAGTATCTTCTTATAAATATTCATTTAAAGAGCTCCCTTGCATTAGTAGTAAAACTATTCTCCCAGTTTGTCAATCATTTAGATTGTGCAACAGAATGGACTACAGCCCCAGTGAAAGGAAATTGAAAATGAGTCCTTGAATGAGATGTAGTTAGTTTGTAGTTAGTTCATTCCCTTTACCACCTTGTTTTACACTTATTTTTATAAATGTAAGATATTTAAGTGCATGACACCTGATGTCAGCGTATTTCGAGGCCACATCATAGACAAGCTTTCATATGCATTATCCCACTTGTCCTTCCTTTCTCCAACAGATTTCTCTCATGGCATTAGGTCAGCCCAGAAGTAATAGTGTTGTTTTTAGTTGACGTGATAGTTTGGTTTCTTTGTTTTTCACCTCCACAGGAAATAAACAAATGGTCTTCTTTTAGGAAGTTTCCATTATCTACTTTCATTGGAAGGGTGAAGTTATATCCATTTTCTATCAGTTGGCTCTGACAACAACATGAATATGTTGGCCTCGTGTCCTAAGTGCTCCTTCTCTTTGATCCCGCAGAGTTTCTTCATGTTAAATTGCTTCTCCTCATGCTCCTTCTCTATCTGCCCTTTTCAGGTACTTTACCATCAGCATCCATTGTTTGGTGTTTTTAACCAAACAATGGTTTGACCTTTTTGTCTTTTATCCAAGGCCTCTTAATTATATCTAGGCAGACAATATCCAGGTATCAGTACTAGAACTGCTGATTGCATAGTTTAAAAAAGATAGAAAATAGGACCTTCTGGTCTCCTACTTTCCAGGTTGTCTCACTAGGGCTCTCAGAAGCTCTAATGTTTTAGGTATCCTCTTGACATTTTGCTTGTTGTCTGTGTCCTAGTAGTATAAACTATTTTGTTCTTCTTGACTAAGGAACAATGCCAGACAATTTTCTGTAACTGAATAGAACATTCGCTTGTTGACCTATTGGGTTGTGGTTTGGGTCAGATCACAGTCTGCTACTTGTTTCTTACTTAAGGCATTCAGTGGACCTCTTCCACTTCTAATACCCCAGTGCCGTTGGTGCACACTCCTTCCAACCAGCTCTCTTGGTATCGCTGATCAGCAGCCAACCAAACGCTCATTTAGTCCATGAGAATCCTTACTGCGGGAAAAAAGATGAGTGTGTCCTTAGCGCTCAGAATCTGTTACTCTGAAGGAGCTATTTAAAATGATTTATTAATTCTAATATATGGTTCTTATAATAGGCTAAGAGAGCAATCAAAGCATATTTTATCTAATAACAAGCTCTCAACTGAAAAGATACACATATTCAAATGAGTGCCTATGACTTAGAACAAGCAGTGTGGAACATATTCAGATAATATGAGTCAACCTTGCAACATACTGAATAATCAGTCCTTTAGAAGCTGGGTGTCATTTTGCCTATTCACCTGTTTAGAAGTATGAATCTATTTCTATATTTTAAAATACATGCAGCTACTGTGGGGTTTTGCCCAGTCATGTACCACATTGGAGTCTTCCTAATAATTCTTTTTCTCAGAGAGTCTCTTTTAATCTCAGAAGGTCTGAAAAAGCAAGAAGGCACATTGTTAGCAGATGAGTATATGGGGGTAATTTTAAAACTACTGGTACTAGGGTTCCAGTTTGCAGGAATGTATTCCAAATAAGATATGTTTAAGTAGTTTCTGAGATTATTAGATAACTGCAGAAAAGATCTCTCAGGAATATACTTGTCTTAGTCTCATAAATCCACCCCCCCCCTCAAAAGGGGTTATTTTTTGTATACTGACAAAAAAATTATTTTGAAGTAAAGGCTTATATCAATTTTTAAACAGAACTCAAATATCTGTATATATCCTCCCAAATCATTAATTTTTGAAATAATTATACAATAATGCTATCTCATGTAAAACAACAGTTTTTTTAATTAGACTAAGTGTATTAAAGGAGATCAGAAAGCTCTCAAAGGTAAATTCAAGAAAAACAGGTCAGCTCAGAAAGTTAGGACATTTTGTGATTCCAAAGGCATCATCTGTATAGATTTTTTTTTTTTTTTCTGAATACAGAACAACCACAGGACCTTATTGGGAAGAAGTTTTGAGTATACTGAAAACTATATTGGTGAGACAAAGACCAGGAACATTGTACCAAGTAATCTTTCTTGTTCCATCAGGAAAATACAGCCACTCATTCTTCATGGGAGTCAAGGTTGTCATACAAGAATCTTGGTGGGAAATCTTACCCCAACTACCTTACAATCCTAGTTGAACCCCTTCAGGTTTCCTTTTCTTCCCAAACTCAAATGGTATTTTAAAGGAACCTGATTTGAGTCCATCAGAGATTTCAAAGCTGCCCTTTTAAGGTGGTTTGAATAGAAGGGCCCAGAATTCTTCCATGAAGTGTTAGAGACATGGAAAACCACCTTCTGAAGTGGATAGAACAAAACATCAATGGACAATAACTTTACAGTTGGATATTCTTATTTAACAGTGTTCTGTACTTTCATAACAATACTTTTTGATCCATTTTTGACTAAAACAATTCTCTCCAAGCTTAAATCACTTGTATTCTGTACAGAATCCACATCAGGTGAGGAAAAGGAGTGGAATAGAGTTACACTATTCTTTTCTAACTATCTCACCTGCTCTCTGAGTCTTTCGATCACCCTCTCTCTGAGGCATCCTTTCTTTACTTATGTGCCCATAGTCTCCTTTTCCCTGACGTTTTATTCTTGTGCCATGGAGTCCATCCTTCTCTTCTTTGACCCAGGTTTCAGTTATTTGGGCTCACTTAGTTTTACCCTGGACAGTGAATATAAACTGAAAGAAAACAGGTTGGACTGCCTCACAGGGCTTATTACCTATGAGGTAATCAGACATTTTCCTCAGCCAAGATGACTACCTCTCAGCATAGTTCTGTTTCTGAGGATCCCCACTCTACTTCTCTGCATCGAATGGTATTACAGAAATGTCATTATTGTGCCCCTGTGTGTGTCCAGGCCCCAAATGAAAAAAGAGTGTAAGTGATATAATAGGAGGAGAAATCTTTCTGTCTTAACTGATAATTGAATTGAATTTTATCACCCTCCTAAAACTTAATAATATCATTCATTTCTGAGATCATTGTTATCATTTTTCATCATTTCTGAGATCATGGTTATCATTTTTCATCATACACAAGTAACCTCTGCCTTGTCACATATTCAAAGTCCAATGAATCACACTTCCAGCCATGCTTTCTTTGAGAATGGGGGTAGTTGCTGTTTGGTTATACTTTAATTTGGTTTTGGTACTGCTCATTTTTAGTAATATGTGCTACATCGATTGTTATAGCACATAATTTTCTAATGTTGTTATTCTAGGATGTCCATTCATATATATTCAATGTTGTGATCTACTATTAAGTGTATGACTTACCAGTTAGCAGGATTGGGCTGATATAATTAAATTGATGTAGGAATTGTAATATTTGGGCAGTTTTAAGCTCTGATGCACCCAACTACCATTATGACTTAAACTTCATGACTTAAACAACAACACTGATATGTTTAATTTTAAACCAGGCTGCACTGACTGGTGAATTTTAGACCAGGCTTATAGTGTGATCTTATTTGGCATTCCAGACTGTCATAACCATCAGTTATTAATCTGAATCCAAGTTGTTCAAGTTCTTCATAATCTAACACCTGTACTATTTACATCCCAAACAATATCTGTATTCAAAGAGTTAAATAACTGAAAATTCTCATCCAAAAAGGAAGATGAGGGAGAATCTAGACATGGGTACAAAGGTGAATATCAGTAAGTCATTTGATAATGGAAAGGAAATCATTGAAATAGCATGTGAGGAAGGATAGTCATATTCAACTATTTCAACAATTATTAAAGGTAATAATTTTGGAAATACTTAAAGAGGAGATTAGCATAAAACCAACAATTTTGAAAGAAGAGAAAGAAGAGGCAAGAGCCTATCCATGAAATGGAGACATTGTTGATGACTTTGATAGAGCACAAATCCAGAACAGACTTTATGAATTTACTGATGTAAACGAAAACACATACTATTTTGGGGGGGGGGTTGTTTGTTTTTTGGGGGTTTTTTGGGGAGGGCGGGGGAGGCATCACTGCCTCTAGTGGTCGTGAGCGCTACCCAGTGCTGCTCCTGAGAGCCGCCACTGGATTCAAACTGCCAAGCCGCGGGCTACAGTTCCACACTCAACCACTTACGCCACCGGGGCTCAGCCCAAAACACATACTATTTTGAAAGCTATTTTGAAGGAACAGTGAGGAGAAGACTACTGTACATATTTTAATGCCAGCAAGTGTTAATTTCATTGCCTCACATTTGGATTTGGCTTACATAACATTACATGTACCTGGAGAAACAAGAAGTGCCAATGTAGAAAATTCAGTGATGACGGGACAAATTACTATAGGAAGAAGTATTATGCACCAAAGCATGTTTTCAACATGAATGAAGCGGACTTGTTTTGGAAAAGGGTTCCAGAATGGACCTATATCCACAAAGTAGTGGTTAATGACATTTTTCAGGACATTTAAAGACAAATTTCACGATGTTGCTTTAAAAATTCTGTTAGATTTAAAGTAGAACCTTTTCTTTTTTTGCCATTATGAAAATTCTGGAACATTCAAAAACATTGACAGGGATGTGCTACCAATAGAGAAGTAAGTGTAAGATCTGAATGACAACTGTATTTCAATCAGCTTCCGTCACCACATTTCCTTATGCGCCTGCTTTGTCTTCAGTGATCATTTCAGGTAGATGAGCATCATGAAATACCAAGTTAATGGAACAAAGTTTACTTGCATTGACCGAGTACTTGAGTAGAAACCCAATGTCCGTCTTTACCTTAATAAAAAATCTATAAATATATGCACATAGATCTATTTCCCCACCATCATATATAAGCATTTATATATTTGCATGCCTGTATTTAGACCTCTATAAATGCCATTTGCCTCCTAGTTTCCTCCTCTATTTCCTTTTACTTTCTTCTTGTCCCATTATCATGTTCAACCTTTATTTGGGTTTTTGTAATTCCACTCAGTTACATTGCCCTTGATCAAGCACTACCAAGCCTCTCCCACACCATCCTCACCATCAACTTTAGATCATTTGTTCCCTTGTCCCTGGAGTTGTTAACATGCATTTCCTTTCCCCAGGTGACTCTTATGATGTGAGAATTATAGGCCAATTTCTTTAAAAAAAATGCAATTGCTTGCTAAACACATAAAATCCAAAGACTCCTTTTAAACTTAAGATTCTATGAAGATGTGATCAAAGAATCTGCACATTGAACAAATGCTCCCAAGTTTTAAAAATGTATAATTTAAGTAATGTTGATTTAACTATTAGATGAACTTACTGAAATGAGTTTTTATTAAGGAATGTGTGCTCTTGGATCATTTTTAACCATCAATAGCCATAGCAGCAGCGTTCCTGGAGGACGGCTTTCTGTCCTTCCTTCAATGATCTCTACAGGCACGGTAGAGATAAGAGTGAAATGGAGAGGAAGGAAGTAGTGCTATCCACTGCCCCTCACATTTCTCTGAATTCATTACTTTGGCAAAGTCTAGAAAGTAATGTAATAGTTAAAGATAATAAATTGGAGACATATAAGACCTAAGGCAAATACCTAGCAATGTTTTTGAGGTTGATATGTTCATAATGTTGAATTTTATGGTAAAAACCTTGGTCTACTTCTGAATCTATTTTAGTCAGATGTCACTGTGAGCCTATCAACAAAGTCAAGTTGACAGAGAGCAGAAGAATTGTTTTATAGCTAAACTTCCTCAAGAACGGTATCTGGATCAGATTTGCCTCAGCAATTCTGTCACATGATAAACAAAATAATATTGAAAGTGGTCAGATAGGATCATCTGTTATGAAAATTAAGAAAAGAACAAGGTGAAACCTTTTGAGCCACTACCAAATTAGGGGATAAAGATGAATCTGCATTTTCCCAATATAAATTATATGAGGACTTTTTCCAATACTTATTTTCACTAAATCAGAATGCAGTGTAGGATCATTAATAAACCCAAACAAAGCCAAATGTCTCACCACTCAGTCAATTCTTACTTATTGCAACTTTTCAGGGTAGATTAGGACTGCTTCTTGAAGTTTGTGGAACTGTACATCTTTATGGGGCTGGGCAGTTTTATCCTCCCCCTCAGAGCAGCTGATGGGTTTGAACTGCTGGCCTTGTGGTTAACAGCTCAACATGTAACCAACTATGCCACCAGGGTTTCTTTATGATATATAATGGCATCGTATAAATAAAATTTAAAGCAAAGCATATTTTTCAATTCTAAAACTTCTCCCTTTCCTAAAATATCCAAGGTCTTAAAAAATCAGAGGAACTGATGCCAAGGGCTCAAGTAGAAAGCAGATGTTTTGAGAATGATGGCAGCAGGTGTATACATGTGCTTGACACAATGGATATATGAATAGATTGTGATAAGCTTTGGATGAGCCCCCCATAAAATGATTTAAATTTTAAAAATCGGATACACAAATACCTTATTTTAAAAAGAGAATCTGACTTGATGCTCTAGAAATTCTTTGGGGTTGATTTCGTCAACTAATCTATTGTTTTCCCTTTAATAACAAATTTAGTTTATCAAGATTAAATGAGTCTACATTTATTTTACTGGCTTATTATGATAATTTTGTATGCACATCTAACTGTATGACTGATTTCAATGCTACTAGATTTCACTACTTACGCATTTTAACTTGCGATTCTGACATGTTGGTAATAGTTAAGAGGAGTCTCCTGTGCCTCAGCATGAAGGAAAGGAGTTCTGTTGCCTCTCTTCCAAAATTCGAAGCTCCAGATAATCCCCTCATACTCACTGTGTGCAACTTGACCCGGTCTGAGTCCTCAGCCAATATGTATTATAGTGCATTGTAAGTCAGTCACAATACTTGAAAATAGAGACACAGGATTACCAGGTATTTTTGCAGGTAGGCAACTTGGGTTGATACAAATAAAATATAACACCCTTGTATTAGATTGACTCATAGGAACTTTCCATATTGTAAGTTAAAAAATTATTCAATATCTTGTTTTCTGGAGCTTCGAATTTTATAGACTCATTTAATCTGTAATTTTTTAAAAGAGTTGAAACCCTCATCTTTCTCTCACTATCACTACAGTCATGAGCCCCCAATAAAATGATTTATATAACAAAGGAGGGATAAAGAGGAGCCTATACCAGTGGTTCAACTAGAAAATATTTGGAATAGAAGATGGCAACATGTGTACAAATATGCTTGATACAAATGATGTATTGAATGTTATAAGAGCTGTAAGAGCCCCCAATAAGATTATTGGGTGAAAAAAATTACAGTCTTTAAGAAAAAGAAGTTGGCTGAGCCCCAGTGGCATAGGGGTTGAGTGCAGGACTGCAGCTCGCTGGCGTGGCAGTTCAAATCCAACAGCAGCTCTCCACGAGCAAGGCTGGGCCTCCCACTCCCACCAGAGGGCAGTGATACCCCCCCCCCAAAAAAAGAAGAAGAAGTTACAGTCTTGGAAACCCACAGGGGCAGTTCTCATCCTGTCCCCAAGGGTTGGTATCAGTCAGAATTGACTTGTTGGCTGTGAGTTTTGGGTTTTGGGTTTTTTTTTTTTTTTTTTTTTGTGATATGTTGTAGAGAAATTCACAGAAAGAATAACCTATCTAAACTGGTGTGGTGGAGGCTGGGAAGGCGTGGAGAGGGGATGGAGAAAGAATCTAAGGCAGGTTTCCCAGAAATGCTGAATTTCTTACCCATAGGATTTATAACTAAACAAAGAAGAGGTGGCGTAACATATCAGAAGCTATGACCTCACGCAGGATTTAGGAACTCTTAACTGATAAACGGGATAGGAGGTTGAGGATGGTGATATATATAATCCTTTTGTCAGGATTGAATACTTTTGTGTGACAGAAATCCAATAAGAGAGTGTATTCTAGGAAAATACCTGTTTTCACACAAACTTGCTTGTGAAATATCAGCAAAGCTCTGCAGTGTTTTAAACTGTGCATCTGGGGCTGTGCTGTGCCCTGTGACTGCCCTAGAAAAGGGGATAGGCACTCCCTAAGTGTTCCAGTTGAGTTTTTTCTTTCTTCCTTTTTTACTTCGTTTCTTTTTTCTGTAGCCTGCCTGCCTATCTGCCCACCTTTTCATTCATCTGTTCAGCTCAAGATCTGGTATCCAGATGCTTGGTGTGCACACTTTCCTTCAGCATTTTAATAACCGGGAGAAAGCCTTTTCTGTTTCCTATTTCCCCATGTATTAAACATTAAAATGCTATTATCCTTACTGCCAATGCATTAAATGGTCATATTTTAAAAATATTTTATCTATTAACCAGTGTATTTCAGTGTCTAGTTCCCATTTTTAGGAGAATCTTTCATTATTACACAGATTTAGAGTCAGCAAAGTAACTAACTCATTAGAAAATGTTTGAGAAATTTGTTGAGATATTGGAGAAGGGCCACCAATGAGTTAGCCTTTGTGGTCCATCTTTTGAGCCTAAGTCAAGCCAGCATAATTCATATTTGTATTACATTAGCTCTCTTTTCCAAGTATGTTGACACAGTAGTCTTCAAGGGTTCTAAAAGGCTCTTCATTAAGGAGCCCTGATGGCACAGTGATTACACATTGGGCTGCTAGCCACTAGGTCATCGGTTTGAAACCTCTAGCTGCTCTGTGGAAGAAAGATAAGGGTGTTTACTTCCATAAAAAGTTACAGTCTTAGAAACCTACAGCGTCAGTTGGGTGGTAGTGTTCACTATAGGGTAGTTATTTTACTCAGTAGCAGTGACTTGGGTTTGGGGAAATAATTCTTAAATGGATGTGACTTTTTTCCCTCAAAACTAGATTTGGGGTGATGACATCCTTCAAAAATGTTTTTCTATGATCCAAAGCTGATGAAGAAAAGTTCTTGTTTATGTAAAAATAACCAATGCAGAAGGAATGCCAGAGGAAAAAAACTCTTCATTTAGTCAGCTGCCATATATATATATATATATATATCTCCAGGGAGAATCAAGCACTGAGCATGAATGATGATATTGCCGATTTTAATGGTTGAGGAGATAGTGTGGTTATGGTTGTCTCATTTTTTCGCATCAACTGTTAGAGATAGCTTATAAACAATCATCATAAATGGTTGCTAAGTTATACAGAGTAAAGTTGATGGACTGAGCTTACAACACCTGAACCCAGTAATGATCTTAACATAAATGAAAGTAAAGAACTTTCAACTCCCTAGTTGATACAAAAGAAAGTTGATAGCATCACCTTAAAATATTCTTGGAAGGGAGAAAAACAGTACCCTCTGGAAATATTAAAGCATCCCACTGTAGCCGAAAGGGTGGCAGTGGAAAGTTAGCAGTTCAAACCCACACAAACGATAGGCTTGGAAACTGGCCTCCCAAAGGTCCAGCCCTGAGAACCTTGAGGAGCAGTCCTGCTCTGCAAACACAAGGTCCTAGGAGTTGGGGTCTACTCAGGGCAAAGTGACATCATCCATAAAGCCTGTGTCTCCAATAAAGAGTATGCATTTACATTTCTAATGCATTAGCTCTCTTTCCTCAGAATGTTTACACAATAAGGCTTAGATAGATCACAAGGGTTCTAAATGCAGAAAAATATGTTATGATTCTGTCTACCGATACCATGAGATACATTGTACCAACTGCAGAAGGCAAGAACATTTACAAATGATCCAGTTTATTTTTTCAACAAGTAAATGGTATTTTAAAGAAGGTTGAGATGTGGGGGAAGCAAAATGTCACATTGAAAAGGAGCTTTCTCAACTTATGCAAGTTTGGACTTTGTTTTGATCATGATTACAGCAAGTGATTTCTTGCTCTAAGAAAAGATGTTTTGCAGGAGAAGACTAAACATCAGGTGGCTATTACATAGAATTAAGGAATTAATGCTAATTTTATTGGTTGAGGAAATATTGTGGTTATGTTGTCTTTTTTGGCATTATCTGTTAGAGATACATATTAAATAGCTTAGAAGTGAATAAAACGTAGTCATATATAGGATTTTTTTCAAATATTTCAATCCCCCTCCTCCAATAGTGAAAGAATGAAATATATTAGGCAGAAAAAATCTGATTATTAATTCTTTTTAAAGCTAGGTGATAGGGATATGTTATACTATATATATGTTTGAGAGTTTCCATAATAATTTTAATTATTTTGCTTTATATAAGGCAATGATAGAATTTAAGTAACATTATTTCAGAAGTCTTGGAATTACAGTTAGAATTGAGTGATTGACTGCTCACTGAAGGGTTGACATTTGAAATCCATTCAGCGATTTCATGGAAGAAAGATCTGGTGTTCTGCTCCTATAAAGTTTCAAAAACCAAACCATATCAAACCCACTGCCATCAAATCAATGGCAGTACCAATGACCCTATGTAGGCATTGTAAGACTGTAAATCCTCACAGGGGCAGGCACCTTCATTTTTCTCTTGCAGGGCAGTGGATGAATATGAACTGCAGTGAGCAAGCTGACACTTGCCTGACTGAGAGCACCACCAGAGCTCTTTGTTTACAGTCTAGAAAGCCCTATAAGGCAATATTCTGTGACACGTGAGGTGGCTGTAAGTTGAAAATCAACTTGATGGCACCCAACAACAGCATAAACATTTACTGACAAGTCAGTAGTTACTTGACTCCATGATTATATGGTTTAAACACAGCCATTGTCAAATAAAGTCATTACTAGTATATGAATTTAAAAATTCTGATACTATAATGGGAATGCAAAAGAGATAGGACTTGCTTTTCAAAACACTTTTCTTACATAAGTGAAATACACCTGCATATAAAATAATTTTAGTACAAAATTCTTAAAACTTTTGAAATTAAACTCTTGACTTACTTCACTTAATGATTGGAAGCTTGAAAATAATTTAGTAGATTTGGAGAGACCTGTTACCATGAAATGCAGTGGAACCAATGTCAACGGGCTGGGTTTGAGAAGTTTGACTCACACTAGAAAAGGTTCATGAGGGTAGACATGACTTCTCTGGGCTCTGTTCCTAAATGTTGGCAGAGTAAAATTTCAATATACGTTCACTATGCAAATGAGAGAATGAATGAATGAATGAATGAATGCTTGAAAAATATAATTGAGAATGTAAAGCTTCTCATTTTCTCTGTCCTAGCAATTTCATAGAACATATTTCTTTAGGGCTCCATGCCCTCTCTCTTTCCATTTACTTTTACATATAGATCTTAATTTGTATAATTGCATGGTTTGAAATCGATGCTATCCATGTCTTCGGGTAAACATTTCTAGAGATTTCACAAACTAATTAGGAATTTACTGTGACCTAGGGCCCTTTTTCCTCACCTGGACCCTTTCTTCACCCTCTCTGCCCAGATTAATATCTATTTCACTAACCCTCATTCAATCCTCTGTCTGACAATTGGCCATACTATGGGAGCTTCTAAGTTGTATTATGCTGAAAACTATGCCACTGGTATTTCAAATATCAGAAGATTCACTTATGGATATGGGTGCAATTGTATCTTCAAAAGAGTGGGAAGAAAAACTAGGAAATCTCTTAATATCATCCAATGAAAACCATAAGAATCACAACAGAATGCTGTCCTATATAATGCTGAATGATCAGGCTGCTAGGTTGGAAGACACCAGTAATAGCTGCAAGAGTGGGTTTAATCATACCAATTATCATGAAGATAGCAGTGTTGGGTATCTTCCCATTCTTTTATAAAGAACATCATCATCAGTTGGAATTCCTTCAAAAACAATGAACAGATAGTCCTTTTTAACTTTATGGATTTAGTTTAGAGATTACCTTCCTGTGGAAATTTTCCCTGATCTCTCCAAAATTTGAGCTAATGCCTTTTCTATATTTTACTTACCTTAAGACAGGGGTCTTCAAATTATGGCCCACGGCCACGTGTGGCCGGCTGAGAACATTTATCTGGCCCACTGCCACTGTCTGTCCTGCTTAGCAGTTGACTCGTCCTGGGCCCGCAGCGAATTTGTTCATAGTTGTGTTTGTTTGTTTTCTCATACTATCATCTGGCACTCCAGTGGTCTGAGGGACAGTGAACTGGTCCGCTGTTTAAAAAGTTTGAGGACATCTGCCTTAAGACATAGGCCAGTTTATGTCAGTGCCTCTTTAGGTGACTATATCTTCCACCTCTGTAACTCTATGAGTGGAAGAACTTATCTAAGTATAATATTTAGTCCCATCACTACATGGTCACTATTAATTTGGTGAATGAATGCTCTCCATGACATCTTGTTGACACATTTATTGAGCTTATACTCTGAACCTAGTAAAAGGTCTCCCAAACTCAAAGCATCTTTACAGCCGCATATCCAGTATAAAAATACATGCACATTTTACTCTATAGTGGAGCCATAGTTGTCTTAGTGTAAACATCTTTTTTCAAATAGCCCAGTAAGAATGATCTAATGAGATACAGTATTTACTTGTCTTTTCCACTCAAAACATACACTTCTCTATACTTCTGAGAGTTGGCATATTCTAATTTCAAAAGCATAGTTATAAAAGTGCAAGCTAATGCAAATATAAAGCAGAATAGCGACATCATGAAATTGCTATTTTTTAGATAGTAACTCTGAGAGATACAAAAGAGTTGTGTTGTGTTTTAATGTCAGCTGCCA
This sequence comes from Nesogale talazaci, assembly GCA_004026705.1. Taxonomy (NCBI): domain Eukaryota; kingdom Metazoa; phylum Chordata; class Mammalia; order Afrosoricida; family Tenrecidae; genus Nesogale; species Nesogale talazaci. The sequence goes on along the minus strand of PVJH01002178.1, from coordinate 11,653 downwards.
CATATATCCAGGGAGCAATAAGCATTAAGAATGAATGATGGGTCCTGAGCCCCGGTGACTTGGTGGTTGTGTGCGGGACTGCAGCCCACTGAGTTGACAGTTCAAATCCAGCAGCAGTTCTCCAGGAGCAAGGCTAGGCCTCCTACTCCCACCAGAGGGCAGTGATGCCCCCCCAAAAAAAAGAAAGGAAGAAAGAAAGAGTGAATGATGAAAGCTGCACCCTGGTGGCGTAGTGGTTGTGTGTGGGACTCGACCCTCAGGGTTGATGGTTCAAATCCAGCAGCAGCTTTTCAGGAGCAAGGCTGGGTCTCCTACTCCTACCACGGCAGTGATACGAGAAAATGAAAAAATAAGAATGAATGATGATATTGTGAATTGTTTGTGACTTTTATAAGCTTATTATTTAGTACTTATGCATTTTATAATTTTATACATTCAAGAGGTTCTAGTCCAGCTAAACTGGAGCATGTACACTGGTAGAGACAGGAGCTCTCAACACACAGAATCCAGGACAGATAAACCCCATAGGAGCAGTAATGGGACATGAGGGTAGGGAGAAGTGATGGAGAAGAGAGGGAGCCAATCACAAGGATTGATATATAACCACCCCATCCCCTAAGGGGATGAAACATGGGTGAAGGGAGACAGTGGGTAAAGGGAGACAGTGGATGGCATAAAATATGAAAGTAATAATTATAATTTTTAAGGTTCTTGTAGAGGGTGGAGGAGAGAGGAGAAAAAAGAGGAACTGATACCAAGGGCTCAAGTAAAAAGAAAATGTTTTGAAAATGATGATGACAACATATATACAATGTGCTTGATACAATTGATGTATGGATTGTTTTGAGCTGTACAAGCCCCCAATAAAATAATTTATTAATAGAAAAAATGATTTTGTAGTATAATGCAAAATTGTTAAAACAGTACTACACATGTTTAGAATTATTGGGGTGGGAGCACACTATGAATGCAAGATTTTGATTGGATTATAACTCCTTCTGTTTTCTTTTCTCTGATATGATTTATTATAATTTGGGAAAAATGATTTCATAGAGCACATTACTATATTGCTTAAAGTTAACATGATGACTAAATTTTTAAAGGTTGGGTTACTAAGGTTACTAAGGAATTGAAAAGCAATCACAAATAATTTGCTCTCAAATGCATTGAGGAGGAGTGAAAAGGTGGATGGCTTCCAGACATGAACATGAGACAGATCCTTGCTTATAGCAGCTAGGAGCGTGCCAGGGACAACCAAAAAAAGAACAGCATATGGTCCCAAGTTGTCTGAAAGTGAGATTGTGTCTTTTGTCTCTCGAAAATTTATAACTTACCAGTTTCACATGCAGGGGATTAAAGATACACATTTTGGGAATGTACCCTTATTCACCTATCTAGTCTTTCATTTATGTAATAAATAGTAATATTGATTAACACTGAACAGGTCTAATTGGTACTATGGCTAATAAAACATATTATCATTGCATACATGAAACCACAGGCTAATGAAAGGACAGATAAATATATAAAAGTTATATTATAATTAATGCTATGAAGGGGATATACAAATTACTTCAAGGGCGTGTAACAAGAAAACTTATTGTAGGTTAAGTTTTCAAGAATCATCTGAGTAAGCGACATTTAAAGCAGAAATCTGAGAGAGGGATGAGGAAAGTGTGAGTCTTGAGTAAGAAGCACCAAAAGGCTGAACTTCTGGACTACAGAAAGCAAAGAAGTATGTAGAAGTCAAATTATTTAGGAGCATCATTATCCCTGTTGACCACATGGAATCTTATCCTCAGTGCAGCCAGCAGTTCTTGAACATGTTTCAGCATGGGATTTCATGGTCTAATTTAGGTTTTTCAGAGATAAATTTAGGTTTTCAGTAACTACTGTAAACAGATTTGAGAGGTATACAGTGACTAGGGAAACTGGTGAGGAACTACTGCCCATGTGGAAATTGGTGGTGATTAGAGGACTGTGTCAGTAGTGAAGGCTAATGGTGGTTCAGTAATTCATATTTGGGAAGTAGAGGTCTACTTGAGGGAGTGTTTGAAGGTTGGGTGTCTCTTTTATGGCTTTTAACTTCGTGGGAGTGGCCGAAGTGTGGGATAGATATATCGGAGCTGTTGGGACAGACCACCAACCTAGATCTCAGAACATTTTCCATAATGAATTTCCATTTTTATTTTATTTAGGTATTTATTTATTGAAGGTAAGTGTCATTTTTAAGTTAAATTCTACATAAGAGCTCACAACCCCCACAGACAAAGCCTGTCTGGGACAATGGAACATTACTTTTTTCTCAAAGAACTACATAGTTTAAGGATTGAGAAAATGGAATATATTTCCAGAAGATTTTTGGTGTTTGTTTGTTTTTATACTTCTGAAAACATGATATTCTTATTTCTCCCTATCTTAGACTGGGTTCTCTAAAGAAGTAGAGTCAGTGATGCTTATGAATGAATATATAAAGAGAGATTTATTTTAAAGAAATAGCTTACACATTAGTGGAACCTGGCACCTGAACTGCTTTCCTCCCCCAAAACTGTGTGTCGTAAATCCTAACTTTTAAACATGTCATTACCATCCCTTTCAGAAATGAGTTGCCTTTTTATGTTAATGTGGTCAAATTAGGGCAAGTGGCTTGAGTCAGTTTCTTTTGAAATATACGCAACTCAAGCTTCCTGCCATCGAGTCGATTCCAGTTCATAGCAACCATATAGGACAGTGTGGAACTGCCCCGGTGGATTCCGAGACCAATTTTATTTTAAGATCATTTTATTGGTGACTCTCAGAGCTCTTCCAAAATAATCCATACATCCATTGTATCAAGCATATTTGTACATGTGTTGTCATCATTATTTTCCAGATACTTTACATCGAGCCCTTGGTGTCAGCTACTCTTTTTTCCCTCCTTCTCCCACACTCTCACCTTGGTGACTCCTTGCTAACTCCTTGCTAAATTATAAATTGTTATCATTTTCCTATCTCACACCAACTGCTCTCTCCTTTCCCCTGTGGTTTCTGTTGTTAATCCCCCTGGAGGGGTGTGTGTGTGTGTGTGTGTGTGTGGTTATGTGTCGATCATCACGATCTGTTCCCCCTTCCTCCACTCCTCTCCCCACCTTCCTCCTACCCTTTTGTATTGATACTCCCATTCCTGTTCCTAGATTCCATGTTTTGTGGGCTCTTGCATCCTAGCTGTAACCGTGCACATGCTCTGGTCTAGACACAGTGGAAGGCAGTATTGGGGTCATGATAGTGAGGGGTGAGGAAGCTTCAAGGAACCAGATGAGCATTGTGTGTTTCATCAGTGCTCGTAGTGCCCCCCGATTGACTCATTCCTTCCCTGTGATCCCTCTGTGAGTAGATATCCCATTTTCCACAGATGGACTGTGGGTCCCTGTCCCAGCCCCCCTCTTTCTCAACAATATGGTTTTTTGTTTGTTTATTTGTTCATAAAAATAGAGATATTAACCTGTGTACATATACGACAATACACTGAGGTTATTGATGGACGTCAGGCTCCTACTCATGCCCTTCTCCATGTAAGAACACTTGTTCTAACAACCTGGCATTCTGGGGGGCTCATCTTCCCCGCATAGTCACTGAAGACAACATGGGTGCATAGCAAATGAGGTGAAGAGAGCAGATGTCACCTGGCCACCAAAAAATAATAGATCTTAAAGACCTGAAGTGAAACAAGCAGTCATCTAGCAGAGAAACAGCAAGCCCACATGAAGAAGTGCTCCAGCCCGTGTGATCATGAGGTGTCACCAGGACTGGGTCACAGTCATCAGAAGACCCGAAACTTGCATTTTATGGGGCTGCAAGCCTGTCTTTCTCCTTCAGAGTAGCTGGTGGTTTTGAACTTCTCATCTTACTGTTAGCAGCAAGCTTGTAACCATTATGCTATCCCAGCTCCTGTACTTTTTAAATATAAAAGAAATTATACAAGCAAGCAGGTATGAAGGAAACTAGGTGTCAGACCACATGTAGACCTCCAAGGAACCTGGAAACAACTTGAAGAGACAAGGACCTTCTTCCAGAGCTGACACAGATAGCCTTCCCCTGGAGCCAGAGCCCTCAGGCTGGATTTCTTGGTGCCTGCACCATGAGAACGTAAATTGGGTGGAACCACTCACTCACTTATGGCATTTCTAGGACAGCAGCACTAATTAACTAAAACAATCCCCAACAAATTTTCTTTTTAGGAAAAGAAGTCTCATGGAAGTTAGACCTACAAATTTGAAGCATTAATGATTTACCCTGCTTTACTTTATATTTTTGTTTTTCAGACTGTGTAAGTCTGGGTAGACTAGAGAAGCAAATATGTATATAAAAAAGAGTTTTATATACAAGAGCAACAGTACATTAAGAAAACGTCCCAACCCAGTGCTGGCAGGAGTCTCCAGGTGGCTCCTCTGGCTTCAGAGGTCCGGTGCAGGTAGCCTGTGCGGTTCAGGGCACTAGGGCAGCTCCATGTCGCTTCTCAGGGATATCTCGCAGAAAGACAGCCTTGTCAGTTGAATGTCTCCAAGGGAATGAGAGAGTGTGTCTCCTGCCTTCAAGAAGGAATTGCCACATTTCCCAGAATTCTCAGGAGAAGGCCATTCCCACACAGAGGACTCATTGCCTCTCTTCAGATTGACAGGCAAGACACCTCTCCTACACTCTTAATCTTCAAATTGACACCAGATTAGATGACTACCACACAGTCTTGTACTTTTTCCCTCATAACTTTTTTAGAAACCATGTCTGTAGAATTTCTCTTCTATTTTCGAAGAAAGATGTTTATAGAAGCCGTCTTTCTCCAAAAGAAATGAGATGCCCTCTGAAGTCATGTGTGTTTTCCTGCTCACTTGCTGGGTCTAACAAGGGAAGGCCTCACTTGTATTCTAAAAGTAAAAGTGCTTTGATTTAACATGCCTTAGAGGTTTGTAATATATTCTGGGACAGTGCTTGGGAATGTTTGGAGTCAAAAAAAGTTGAGATGTTTTCGGTTGGCAAAAACTATTATTCCAAGAAAATAGTATTTTTCAATTCCATGAATTGTCTTTATTCAGTAAAATCAGTCTTAGAGATTAAAATAATCATTTATACTAAATGTATGTATTATACTTGTTTCTTTAATAACTTGGCGCTTTGAACTTTTATTTTTCTAGAAATTTTTGCTGGTTTGTGGTTTTCACATTAGGACTTTTGAGCTCATATCTCCATTAAAAATTTCTACTTGAGGGCTGAGCCTCAGTGGCGTAGTGGTTGTGTGTAAGACTGCGGCCCACAGGGTTGGCAGTTCAAATCCAGCAGCACCTCTCTAGGAGCAAGGCTGGTCCTCCCACTCCCACCAGAGGGCAGTGATGCCCCTCCCCAAAACACACACAAAAAAGCCCCCCCAAAATTTCTACTTGTAGTCTGAGGCATACTGACTTAAAACACTTACACATACAGAATATAAGTGAGCCCTTTTCTTACTAGACCTAGCAAAGGATTCTTGGAAACAAAGCTTTTTATGAATTAGCATCTTTTCTCCCTCTTTTAAAGGCACCCTAGTGGTGCTGTTAGGTAAATACTGGACTCTTTTCCCACAAAGTAGGGGTTCAAAGGCACCAGTTGCTCCCCAGGAGAAAGGTGAGGCTGTGTGCTCCTAGAAAGATTTATAGCCTCAGAAATCCTATGCCACATTGCTGGGTGTTGGAGTCGACTCGACAGCAGTACGTTTTCTTTTATTTCCATACAATTTTTTTCTCCAGCAAGGTTGAGTCGAAAGTATCAGGAACGCCTTTTCATCTCTAGTAAATTACCAAATCAGGTCTTATAAATTGTCACTTTTCCCCTCCCCCAGTCAGTCTTGGAGCTTTTGGGGCTTGGCTCAAGGGGAGTCCCTCTGGGACATGGGGGTGCAGTGAATGATGTGATCTTTGCCTAGTATGCCCACACAGTAGAGGATGCTGGGCCCCTCAAGGGTTTCTCATATCGGCTCCAATAAATTTCTTACCCTTTTCTTAAAAACAATTGTCACTTTCATGAAGCTAATTTTTTAATGTGAATAATTTTCTAAAAGGTAGCAACTTTGGCAGCTTGATTTTTATGACTTCTTGTCATTCCTTCACCGATGGCATGGTGCCATCTGCTGTGGGAAGTATATTTTGAACTATTAGACAAAAATAGTTTACATACTATCTAAGAGAAATATAAAAATGGTTAAGTGATAAGTAGCAGAAGTGTAGCCTGTTTGAAACTTCGTGGTCTGTAGTTTATTTGAATATGTAAAATAATTGGTAAAACTTGATTCTTTTAGTATTTATGTATACCAAATTTTGTACTCCTAACACAAAAGGACTTCAGAAATATGAAATTGAAATATGAAATATGAAATGTTGAAATATGAAACTGTGGTGATCATGTACTTGGTGTCAATTTCATGATTGGGAGTATAGGGGTGTCAGTCTGGAGATAGCCAATGGGACCTCTGTGTGGGCATGGCTTTCTCTGAGAATTCTGGGATATCTCGTGATATTTCCCCTGTGGAGGTGAGAGACTATAGACTCAGTCTCTTGGAGTCACTGGACTGACAAGACAAGATGACAGCACGCGAGGAACTAGAGGAGCTGGAGCAAAAGCCACAGGGGCTTGCCCTGATGGAACCAAACCTCTGGGGCCTGAGAAGCCACATGAAGACTCCTGCCAGTGCTGAGATGCTTGAGAGGCCACCGGGAAACCCGTCATCCCTGAGATGCTTCTACTGCCACTGGATACTGCTGATAGACCCTGAGCCCTGGAAACGAGGATCCATGGAGAGACTCCTGCCAGTACCGGGATGCTTCTACTGCTTCTGCTGCCGCAGGACACACAAGAGTCTGCATCCACTGGCCTGTGATTGGCCTGATGTCATTGCACATGCTTTGGAAGTCAGAAGAAGACTTTATAGACTGGTATCAGACAGATGGGATAATATTGGATTTAGGACCATGGACTGGACTGGATTGGATTGCTTTCTCAATGTTCCATTCCTCCTGTATATAAACCTTTCCCTCATATCCATATGCGTGTTTATGGATTTGTTTTTCTAGTCTATGCGGACTAACACAGAAGCTAAAAGATAGCAGAATCTTCCCACAATTTTTTTGAAATCCCTCATATTCTATCTTAGGAGCCACAGTGGTTTAGGGGTTATCAATTGGACTCCTGATCACAAACTCGGTAGGTCAAAACCACCAGCTGTTCTAAGGGAGAAAGGTGTGGCTTTCTGTTCCCATAAAGACTTACAGACTCAGAAATCCACAGGAGCTGTTCTGCCCTTCCTTTAGGGCAGTGAGTTTGATTTGCTTAGTCCGTCTTAATTTCATTTGCTAGCTCATATATCTTACCTTCTTTCTCAAAGAAGCACAATCCTAGAGCCTTACATCTCATGTGTGTATTTTTGTTTGTGGGCTATTTTGGTCACAGCAAGGGAACGCTCTGCTGAAATGTTTCTGTTTTTCAATGGTGTGGAAGCAAAAGAGAATGTGGAGAAGACTGCTTATGAAGCCAGGCACTACTGCTTGCAGGTTGTGCAAGCTCAGGAAAGTTACTGTACTCCTTAGCACCTCGAGTTACTCTTTTGTTAAAAGCAGGTACTTTGTTTGATCTCCTGACTGCTGCTTCTAGGGGCATTGAATATGGGTCCAAGCAAAACAAAAATCCTTACAAACTTCAATTTTTTCCATTTATTATGATGTAACCTATTGGTCCAGGTATGAGAATTTTGGTTTTCTTGACATTGAGTTGCAATCCACACTGAAGGCTGTGATCCCTGCTCTTTGTCCATGAGTTGTTCAAGCATTTCTCACTTTGATCAAGCAAGATTGTGCCATCTGCATATAGCAGGTGGTTACTAAACCTTTCTCTAATCCCAACACCACATTCCTTTAATATGATCCAACTTCTCTGGTAGTTTGCTCAATATTCAGTGAATAAGTAAGCTAAGAGTATACAACCCTGATGCACACTTTTCTTGATTTTAAACCATGCAGAACTCCCTTTGTCTGTTCGCCCTCTTGACCCATGTGTAAGTTCCAAATAAGCACCATGACGTTTTCTGGCATCCTCATTCTTCAATGCTGTTCATAGTGTGTTATGGTCCACACAGTTGAATGCCTTTGCAGAGTCAATAAGTAAACACCGTTCTGATATTCTCTGCTTTCATCCAAGATCCATCTGACATGAGCAATGATATCCTTTGTTCCACTTCCTTTTCTGTATCCAACCTAAATTTCTGACAGCGCCCTGTCAGTGTACTTCTGCAACCATTGGTGAGTGGCTCTCAACAAAATTTCACCTACATGTGACATCAGTGATACTGATTTATAGTTGCACATTCTGTTGGAATGGGTAAAAATCCTCTTGCAGTCAGTTGGCCAAATAGCTGTCTTCTAAATTTGGGGGCTATAGTTGAGTAGGTGCTTGCTGTGCTTCAACAGCTTATAGAAACTTTTCTATTGGTAGGCCATCAATTCCTGAAGACGTATTGTGGGCTAATATCTCTAGTACAGATTGGACGTCTTCCTTCAGTATCATTAGTTCTTGATCACAATGTCTCTCTTGAAAGGGTTACATTTAGGCAAATTTTTTGTGGTTCCCATCTTCTTTGTATGCTTTCCTCATCATTCAATATTTTCTCCATAAAATCTTTTAATATGTCTTCTCCTGCTGCCCTTTGAAATTTTCTATACAGCTCTTTGATGTCATCTTTTCTTTCCTTTGCCTTGCCTACCCTATGATTAAGAGCAAGTTTCAGAGCCTCTTCTGACATCTCTTTGATTGTTCCTTCCCTTTTTTTCTAATGACCTTTTGATTTTTTTGCATGTATGATGTTCTTGCTGCCATCCCACAGATCATCAGGTTTTCTATAATTAGAGTTCAGTGTGTCGGATAGTTTCCTGAAATGTTCTCAAAATTCAGGTGCAATAGTCTCAAGGTTTTATTTTGGTTCTCATGGACTTATTTCAATCTTTTTTCAGCTTCAAGCCGAATTTACCTACATGAGCCTTAGGTCTGTTACACAGTCAGCCCCTGACCTGGTTTAGGTGCTGATATTGAGCTTCTCCATCTTTTCCCATATATGTAGTCAATTCGATTTCTGTGTATTCCATCTGGAGAACTCCATGTGTATCCTCACTTTTTGTGCCATTCAAAAAAGGTACTCTGTGTGTGTGCAGAGTAGAATTGCTCTGTAAGGTTTCCAAGTCCATGACTTTCTACAAGAAGATCACCAGGTTTGTCTAACAAAGAGTGTCTGGGTGGGTTTCAGCCCCAACCTTTTGGCTAGTCATTGAGTGCTTAACCATGTATAGCACCCAAGAACTCCCTCAGAAAGAGTTGGTTAAAAGAAAGAAACAAAGGCAGTGATGCCCCTCCCCCCCCAAAAAAAGAAACACAAGTATATTATGCATGAACAAGTACCAATTGTTAGAAAGTGAAATTTAATTTAATCTTACTGTAAAACATTGGTTAGCTACATGCGTGTAAATAAAATTATTACAAGAAATCATACAAAACTTTATTAAGATAAAACATGTAAAACTTTTTTTAAAAAGTAAAAATTATAGCCCATAAAAAATGTAATGGCAGAGGTCTTTTTCCAAATTGAATCTTATATGGTAAGATACTATTGATCTTCCTTCTTAACTCTCATGAGACAGCTCTTAGGAACACCCAGCTTTTACCTAGTGCAGTACACTAATTAGAGACAACTTCTAAAAGAGCATGAGGGTCAATGGACTCTTAGTTTTGCCTGTCAACTTAACTATAGGTACTTAGATAATCCTCTAAAATGAGTGTTTGTCTCAGGGTTTAGTATGTTTAAAATTATTCAGTATGTTCTATAGCTTTTTCAGGATTTATGATTCTCTGATTTTTTTTCAGCTTCTATGAAAAAAGAAAATCCTACAATGATTTTTCAGAAACATCTTTTTCCCCAAAGATAACAAAACAAACAGTAAATAAAAAATAAACACACACCTTCATACCCTAGATCTCCAACTTGAAAATTGCCTTTCCCATACCTTTCCCAGGTTGCCCCATCTTCACTTCTACTCATAGAATCAGTCCAATTTCAACTAGCAAGCTGCCTTAAAGTGCCCTCCGACTTTGAAGAATAGGCTGTCTAGGTGTATTCTGTAAATACGTCATGGTTTTGGGAATCAGCCCTGGTAATGTGAGTCCCTGCTTACCATAGTTTCTATCTTTCATTGAATTAGACCTTAAAGATAGCCCTGTGTTTTTATATCTATTCATTCTGTTTTAACTATAAAATTAGAAAATTAAGAAACTATGTTCCTACTATATTCAAATCGAAAAGCATCATTGGTTGGTAGACTGGGAGGTACCATTTTTTGGGGGGGGACATAACTGCCCTCTGGTGGGAGTGGAGTCCCAGCCTTGCTCCTGGAGAGCTGCTGCTGGATTTGAACCGCCAAGCCAGTGGGCCACAGTCCCACACTCAACCACTACACCACTGGGGCTGAGCCAGGGAGGTACCATATTTTAAAAAGTAAAGGGTATGCAAGAGGGTAGAAGGGAAGATTATTATAGCTGATCTCCAGCTCAAAGCAGCAGAAGGTAGTTTAATATTGGGAATTAACTTTAACCCTCTGACGAATAGTAGGTAACTCATTATTAGTAATATGTGCTATCCTCTTTGATTATCATTAACAGATTTATGTGAGTCTTAGGAAAAGTTCATGTATGAACCATAAAAAATTAGTACTTATGAGGACAGCTCAAAAGGATTAGGAATATTTAATAATTTCTAAAGGAGAACTTCCAAGAGCATTTTCAATGACATGAAAAATTGCTACCAGGTGTTCTCTGTTTCCGCTGAGGACTGAATGAAAGGAATAAATGTACACACTACTACATGGGCCAGGAGTCGGGTGTGAGGCAGAGTCAAACAGTGTAGCCAGTGAACACTGCAGCAGAAGGGGTACTTGACGTCCTGCTTATTCTCTGCAAATCATCTGGTTATTTTCAATATCTGTTTCCCTTGACATTTTAAGGTTTCAGCAGAGGTACCGCTAGAGGTTCTTCCCGGCCCAGTGATCCTGCACAGACCAATAGTGACTGCTAGAGGCCAGAGAGCAGTTTGTCTATAGAAAACTCTTGCCATCATAATTGCCTCTAAACTCTGTTTTGTTGAAACCAAAATTTAAACACCAAATTCGCAATGAAGGAATAAGTACAAAGACTGCTGTATTTTTTCCAACAATGTCAGTATGAATATAAAAGATTATATGTCAATCTCAATAATATCAATAATGAACAAAGTCTATTAAAGTTGGGCCAGTCCCAATCCCAACTATGTGGACACTCACATCTCCCCACCCCCCCTACCCCCAGAAGAATGCACTTCAAAGGACAGCACTGACACTGACATTACAGCTCAGGGAGAGGGGCACACATCTGAACAGAGCACATGGGAACAAAGAAGGAAAGAAAGTGGAACACATCCTGACCCACCAACCCCCAAGGATGATATTCATGCTTAGAGCAGCCAATGCATAGAGAAGACCATAGGGTTGGCCCCACTTGATGTCTCTCACTGACCCATAGAGCTATAGGAGACAACACTGGAGACAAAGTGCAGGAATTGTGCTTGATCTGACCCTAC